>NQII01005255.1:101858-160701 GCA_002778355.1 Clitarchus hookeri | reverse complement strand
AAGTGATACAGATATGTTTAATTGTAGGGGAAGTTCCAGTTATATTGACTGTAATCTATTTAGTGATGTATAACAATGGCAATTTATGCCACTATGTAACTTATAAATACAAAACAAGCTCCTTCTTCAGAATCTTAAAATGCACCATCTCTCCATAACCTATATAAAATTAATTGACTATAACAAACTCACTATAGAGGCAATTTTCCTTACCATTGTCAGTTGTCTTTATAATAAATTTCCACTGTATATATTGGGTTGTTTATGAAGAATCCCTCGCAGGGGTACACAAATTCCAACACAAAGTAGTTTTTATTTTTAATTACACATTGTAATACCACCTTTTGGTTAGGTGATTCATACACTCACATTTGAGTCTACATAACCCTACAATCCTAGGTTAGTGTAAAATCCAAAAATCCTAGGTTAGTGTAAAACCCAACAATCCTAGGTTAGTTTAAAAATGTAAAATAGTGATTCACCCATCGTGGGGTTAGGTTCGGTTAGGTTAGGTGGGCACATATTACGAAATTAGTCGGACGTTAATGCCCCTCGTATATTCGTGTTCTGCATCATTAGTGGAGTGGAAAAATACCATTTTCCGTTAAATTATTGTTATTTTTACATAAAAGCCCCCTAAACTTAATAATTACCCAAATAAAACGTAAAAAAGACACTATACAACATTCGATGATGTTTTCAAGTTATTAACAAATTTTCTTTATGTTCTTGTAAACACATTTCGAAGACCAACATAATTGACCTTAGCACAAACAACTTGCAAACGCAATGGTTAATACTACATATATTTTAACATACCTTAGAACTGTGGATCTGAAGCGTTTCAACATTTCTGCCGCTCTTTCCGCGACGTTGCAGGGTTTCATTTCCCCTCGCCTAATTAGGGAATACAACGATTCGGTGAGGTTAATGATGTCCTGTTGACATTGATGAGTGGTGACTCCACTTTTCTTTATCTTGCTAGAACTTATGACTGCACACAAAAAACTACCGCAACATACAATGTAAAATGCAGTAAATAAAATTTTAAGCAAACCTGAAATAAATTTAAAAAATATTAAACACGTGAGAACGCACTACGAGTAATCTCTTATACAGGTATCAGAAACGAAAGAAATCGGCACAACGAGAAATAATAAAGAGAGGATATTAGTAAAAAAAAAAATAAACCCAGTAAATGAATTATTATTGGTTAAACAAGATAATCGCACCAATTCTCTGGCACGTGTGTCGACCACATCTCGCCAACAACACACGGAACGAAGGTTTGTAAACAAATGGCCGCTCTACTTTCACCTTGAGCGTGATCTTGTGAGTATGCAAGAAACATTGAAATCAAAGTACGTTAGCATCACGTCATTAATAATTGGCATAATAAGATACAAGTCTTTTCGAAACCCATTTGTAAGCGATAAATTAACAATTACGTTAAAACTTTAGAACTATTTCCTCTCTTCGTGCTGGCAACCTAACGGCATAACTGTATCCGCGCTCGCCACTGTTTGTAATGTTATATGCATGTAGCTAACGGCTAGGGTGTTTTTTCAAAGGTTGATTTTCAAAAGTTTCTTCCAGTCGTGAACCGACTGTAGGTAGTTAGTAAAGTTAGTTAGATAGGCTTGTTAGTTATGAAATAAGATTGCTAGGCAGATATTTATGTATGTTTGTAGGTAAGAAGTTAGGCAGGTACGAAATTAAGTAGGTAGAGAGTTATGCATGAAATTAATGTAGGTTTATAAGTTTGATAGTTATAGTAGGTAGTAACTGTAATATGTAAATTTGTATAGTTAAGGCCTGTAGGTATGTAGGAACGAAGGTAGGAAGGTAGTTAGTTAGATAGGTGTGTTGGTAGGTTGGTTTGTGGGTGACTAGTGGGTGTATAAATGGGTAAGTTGTTGGTAGTTATGCTAGTGCATAGGTAGGAAGTTCACTAGGATGGATATTAGGTACTTAAGAATTTATGTAGGTGGAAAGGAATATAGGTTTTAAGAGGAATGTTAGGTAAATAGTTAGGTAGGTAAGTAGGTAGATAGGTACTTAAGTAGGCTGATAGGGAAATAGGTTGGTTGATAGTGATTGGGTGGGTGGGAGATAGATAGGTAGGTCGATTCTTGGGTGTGAAAGTTGGAGATTGGGAATGTATGTATGTATATAGGTAGCTATTTTGGGTAGGTAGGTGTGTAGGCATGTAGTTGGTTGGGTAGGTAGGAAGAATGGTAGGTATAGTTGTATGTACATTGTTAGCAATTTTGTAAGGTAGGTAATTAATTAGGTAGGTTTTTGTATTGAAGGTTGGATGTTAGGTAGGTTGAAAATTAAACAGTTTCAAATATATAAGTAGAAAGGCAGATATGTTGGCAGATAGTTGAGAATTCATATCGTTAGGTAGGATAGTAGATAGAAATGTATGTTGTTTCTAAGGCTGGTGATTAGGTAAGTAAATAGGTAGTTGGGTAATTGAGGTATGTCGTTGAGATATGAATGAAAGTAAGGTTTTAATTTATTTAGGTATTTGAATTAATTATTTAGGGTAGGATGTTAATGTAGCATAGGAATTTAGTATGATGTTAGGTCGGAAATTAAGAAGGTATTTACTGATTATATATCGGTAGGTAGTTATATTTGTTAGGTATGCAGTTAAGTAGGTTGGAAGTTATAGTGGGAAGTTAGGAAAGGTAGTTTAGGCAGTTAACTAAGGAAGTTAAGGGAGGTTGATAGGAAGTTGGGGAAACCAGTTTAGTGAGATAGGTAAGTAGGCAGGTAAATGGTAAGATTGCACGTAGATTGACGATAGGTAGGAAGTTAGTTAAGTAAGTAGTTGAGTATGTTGTTAGGAAAGAAGGAATTTACAGTGCCTTATAAGGTGCGTAGGGTGCAACATTTTTAAGAACGTATGTCGGAAGTAAGGTAGCTATGATCTGAGGAAGTTAACAAGATAAATGTTTAGGTATGTAGGTACATAGGTAGGTAGGAAGTTTAGTATATAGTCAGGTAGGAAGGTAGGAATGTAAGTAGTTATTTATTTAGGAAGGTAGATATTTCGGAAAATAGACATGTCAGTTAGCATGCAGGAAGTTAGGTAGGAGAGGAAACTTCACATTTAGGTATTTAGTTACATAGGTACTTAGTTGCATTGGAAGGTAAGTATGTAAGTTTATGTCTGTAAGTAGATATGTAGCTAGGAATGTATTTATGAGATGATGTACAAAGGTTGTTAGCAAAGTGATGACATAGGTATTTAGAATAGGAATTTTGGTAGGAATGTGTAGGTTGGTATAAATAAATGGTGGCTGGTTTGTTAGGTAGTTTGGTTGGAAGGTATTAATTTAGGTAGTTAGGTGTTAGGTATGAGGATCGGATGTTATGAAGTTAACATTGGTAGTTAAGTTAAGTAGTTAAAGTAGTTTGTAAATGTAGGTAGTTAAGGAAGGTAGTTATGTTATTAAAATTAGTTAAGATAGGATGTAAAGTTATATATGTTAGCATGAACTAAGATAAGTAGATAGGAAGTTAGAAATATATGGTGATAGGTAGTTAGATATGTAGGAATGTGGGTAGGTATTTGTGTAGCAAATTTGGTAAAAGGTGACGATTTTAGTTAGATATGTTCAAAGGTAGGTATGAAGGTAGACAATGAATAAGTATAAATATAGGTATGTATGTAAGTGTAAATGTGGATACAAAATTCGTTTGGTTGGTAAAATCTAGGTATTTATTTAGGAAGGTAGTTATGTAGATATTTAGATGGTTAGGAAAGTGGCTAAGATAGATAGTTGTGCGGGAATGTAGGTGTTTCGGNATTTATTTAGGAAGGTAGTTATGTAGATATTTAGATGGTTAGGAAAGTGGCTAGGATAGATAGTTGTGCGGGAATGTAGGTGTTTTGGTAGGTATGTAGAATGGTAGATAGTGTAGTAAAGTACATAGATAACGATTATGTTATGTATGTAAGCAAATTAATAGGTGGGTTGTTATGTTGGCTGGTAGGTAAGTGGGTACTTAAATATTTGAGGTGATAAATATGTAGTCATAAATGTAGTTAAGTATATAATTGTTTAGGTAAGTACATATATAGGTAGTTAGAAAGGTAAACATGTTAATAGATAGGTGGAAAAATACTTAGGAAGGTNGATGGTAGGTAAGTGGGTACTTAAATATTTGAGGTGATAAATATGTAGTCATAAATGTAGTTAGGTATATAATTGTTTAGGTAAGTACATATATAGGTAGTTAGAAAGGTATACATGTTAATAGATAGGTGGAAAAATACTTAGGAAGGTATGTATGCAGATAGGAAGAAAATAAAGGTAGATATATGGGAGGGATTAAAGGTAAGTAGGACGCCAATCAGGTAGAAAGGTAATTAGGTAGGAAGGTAATTAGGTAGGAATAAAGTGATGGATGTTAGTTAAGGTATGAAGATAAGTTAGGTTATTACAGTATGTAGGCAGCTAGTTAAGGTAGGTAGGACGGTATGTAGGAACTAAGGCAGGTAGAAAATTGGGTAGTTATTATGCATTTAGGAAGGTATTTAGTAAGGTAGGCAGGAAGGAATGTATATACATGGATGGGTAGGTGGGTAGTAGGTGAGTTGGTAGGTGGGTAGTAGGTGAGTTGGTAGGTGTGTAGTAGGTGGATAGGAAAGTGGGTAAATGGCGGGGGGATTTGTATTTGGGTAAATGGTGGGAGGATAGGTAGGTTTTTAGATAAGTATGTTAGTAAGTAGGTAGTTGTAAATGTGACACGATATGAAATTACATAATTATGAAGTTAAGGTAGGTAGTTTAATTTTATAAGAAGGTATGTGGGTAGGAAGTAGTTATAAAGGTAGGTAACATGCTAGGCAGTTAGAAAAGTAGGTAGGTTTTGAGGTAGGAATATAAATAGGTTGGGTATGTAGTTAGGTTGGTACGAATGTGCGTATCTTAGTTTGTCGAAAAGGGTTGGTAGGTTGTTACATATATAGGTAGTAAAAACTACGTTGGTAGGTGGGTAGGAATATAAGTATATGTTTTATATTAATTGGTTAAGGCAATCAGTTAACATAGGCATTTAAATTATATTTTAAATTAAAGAATGTAGATGTAGGAAGATAGTTAAATTATTTAGGTATCTAGAAAACTGGGTAAATAAGTAAGAAGGTTAATAATTAGGTAGGCAGATAGAAATAAATGTAGTTAATGAAAAGGTTAGAAGGGGTATAAGTGGAAATGTGAGCATATGGTAAGTGGGTAGGTAGGGGTGGGTTGGTATGATTGTTAATGGGGAGTGATTTGTTAGGTGGGTAGTTTGGAATTTTGGTTGGAAGGTATGAAGTTAGGAAGGTAGATGGATACAGAGGTGGGTAGGTACATAAGAAGTTAATGAAGGTAGGTAATGTAAGTTGTTAAATATGTTATAAATATGGGTGGATAAGGTAATAAGTTGAGTATTTANGTTAATGAAGGTAGGTAATGTAAGTTGTTAAATATGTTATAAATATGGGTGGATAAGGTAATAAGTTGAGTATTTAATTTAGGTAGGTATGTATATAGTTAGCTATGGAAGTAGGTAAAGAGGTATGGTTTGAATTTTAGGTGGCTAGTTAGAGTAAGTATTTAAGGTAAGAATTTAAGGTAAGTAGTTAAGGTAGTATGGTGGGTAGGTAGGAGTGAAATTAGTGTTGGATCTAATTTTAAGTAACTAGTTAAGTTAGGTATTAAGATGAGGGAGTTAATGTAGATATTTTAGGTAGGTAGTTAAGTTAGGAAGGAATTTTNAAACTACGTTGGTAGGTGGGTAGGAATATAAGTATATGTTTTATATTAATTGGTTAAGGCAATCAGTTAACATAGGTATTTAAATTATATTTTAAATTAAAGAATGTAGATGTAGGTAGATAGTTAAATTATTTAGGTATCTAGGAAACTGGGTAAATAAGTAAAAAGGTTAATAATTAGGTAGGCAGATAGAAAGAAATGTAGATAATGAAACGGTTAGAAGGGGTATAAGTGGAAATGTGAGCAGATGGTAAGTGGGTAGGTAGGTGTGGGTTGGTATGATTGTTAATGGGGAGTGATTTGTTAGGAGGGTAGTTTGGAATTTTGGTTGGAAGGTATGAAGTTAGGAAGGTAGATGGATACAGAGGTGGGTAGGTAGATAAGACGTTAATGAAGGTAGGTAATGTAAGTTGTTAAATATGTTATAAATATGGGTGGATAAGGTAATAAGTTGAGTATTTAATTTAGGTAGGTATGTATATAGTTAGCTATGGAAGTAGGTAAAGAGGTATGGTTTGAATTTTAGGTGGCTAGTTAGAGTAAGTATTTAAGGTAAGAATTTAAGGTAAGTAGTTAAGGTAGTATGGTGGGTAGGTAGGGGTGAAATTAGTGTTGGAGCTAATTTTAAGTAAGTAGTTAAGTTAGGTATTAAGATGAGGGAGTTAATGTAGATATTTTAGGTAGGTAGTTAAGTTAGGAAGGAATTTTNGTATTAAGATGAGGGAGTTAATGTAGATATTTTAGGTAGGTAGTTAAGTTAGGAAGGAATTTTTATCTGTAGGAATATAAGACTATTTTTAAAAGTACATAGGTAGGTAAAAATATATGAAGTTAAGGTAGGCATGAAGTTAAGGTAGGTATGAAGTTAAGTAGGGTTATTATGATTATTAAGGTATTTAGGTTTATATTTAAGGTATGAAGGTGGCTTGGTTCCTAGGTATGTAGGAAAGGAAGTGGGAAGNTATTAAGGTATTTAGGTTTATATTTAAGGTATGAAGGTGGCTTGGTTCCTAGGTATGTAGGAAAGGAAGTGGGAAGCTAGGTTGGAATGTATGTAGGTATGTCTGTAAGTAACTTCAATTAATACATCACACGTTATGTTACTCCATACATAGTATATTTGTAGGAATGTATAAAAGTAAGCATTTAGGTAGATATATAGAAAATTACATAGGTAGGAAGGAAGATATGAAAGTAGTTAGGTAGGAAAGTGGATAGGTAGGTNAAAATTACATAGGTAGGAAGGAAGATATGAAAGTAGTTAGGTAGGAAAGTGGATAGGTAGGTAATTAGTAAGTTTGTAGGAAAGTAGGAAGTAAGTTAAATTGACATTTACATATGAAGATTAGTAAGTATGTAATATGTATATATTAATTTAGGAATTAAAGTAGTTATGTAGTTATGTAGTTGGGTAGGTATGCATGTAGAAAGTTATGTAGGTAGGAAGTTATGTTGGTAGTTATGTGAGTAGGAATGTAGTTAGGTAAATAGGCAATGATATAAGTAGGTATGAAGTTAAGGCATCTAGTTAAGGCAGGTAAATATTGTAACTAATTATGGTAGATATTTAAGGTTACTTAGGTATGTAGGATCTAATGTAGGTAGGTACGAAGTTGAGCATATAGGTATTTGCGAATGTAGGTGAGTGGGTTGTTTGTTGGGTGAGTGGTGGGTGGGTTGTGTTGTTTTTTTGGTGGTGGAGGGGGAATTTGTTAGGTTAGTAGTTAGGTTTGTTGGGATTTGGGTAGGTATAAATGTAGGTAGTTAGGTATGAAGTAAAGGTAGGAATGAAGTTCATGTAGGAATGAAGTTAAGGTAGGAATGAAGTTAAAGTAAGTCGTTAAGGTAGGGTGTTTATAGATGGGTGATGGGAGGTAGGTTTTTTGGTGGATATAAATGTGGGTATGTTTGCAGCAAAGTGGGTAGTTATATAGGTGGTTAGGAATATAAGTATGTATGTATTAATGTGGTNAGGTTGTTAATAGTGGAGGTATTTAGTTGTGTAGTTAGGTAGGAAATTAAGGAAGGTAGTTACGGTATATAGTTTGGATGGTAGTTATGTGGTTAGGTATGCAGTTAAAGTAGGTTTTGAAGCTAAAGTGGGTAGTTTATATTGATAGTTAAGATAGTTTATTTAGGTATTTAAGGGAGGTAAACATGAAGTAAGGGTAAGTAGTTTAGTAAGAAAGGTGGGCAGGTAGGAAAATGGTAGGTATGAAGATGGAAGGTAGGAAATTTGGTAAGTAGGTAGTAAGGTATATAGTTAGGAAAGCATAAATTTAAGTGCCTAATAAAAAGGGTAGGCTGGTAGGTATGTAAGATGTTAGTCAGGTAGTAATTAAGGTATCTATGTACTAAGGTAGTTCAGATTACAAATTGTTAGGTAAGTAGGTACGTAGGTAGGTAAAAATTTTGGTATATAGGTAGGTAGAAAGTTATGAATGTAAGTAGTGAGGTAGGTAGGAAGGTAGATAGTTAGGAAAATAGTTAGGTAAGTAAGAATGTAGAAATATAAGAAGGAAAGAAATTAAGTGTTTAGGTATATAGCTACATAGGTTCTGATGTATGTAGAAAAGTAAGTATCTGAGTAGTTAATTATGTAGAAAGGTCAGTTAGGTATTAAGGTAGGAATTTATTTATGTTATTATTTAGGTAGTATGTTAGGTAGTTAATTTACATAGGTTTCTAAGTAGGAAAGTAAGTTGGTAGGTGTAGGTTGTTATGTCTGTGAGTGGAGGATGGGTTTTTGGTAGTTTGGTTGGAAGGTATGTAGGTAAGAAGTTAGGTGTGTAGAATGGTAAGTAGTTAACATTGGTAGTTTAGGTAAGTAGATAAATTAAGTAGTAAATGTAGTTAGTTAAGGAATGTTGTGAATGTAAGGAACTAGATGGGTGATTTTGTTAGGTAAGTAGTTAGGTAGGTAATTACATAGATAGGCACATAGGTAGATATTTATGTAGGTATATAAGTAGAAAGATTGGTAGGAAGAATAGTATGTCGGTTACAAAGTATGAAAAAAGAAATGTCGATGGGTAGGAAGGAAGGTGAGTAGTTAGGTAGGAATGAAAATAAGTTAGGCAGTTAATGCAGGTAGTTATGGTAAAAGTGTAGGTAGTTAGTATATAGCTAGTTAGGTATGAAGCTAAGTTAGGTATAAAATTAGTGTTGGTAGTTAACATAGGTGGTTAACTAAGGTATGCAGTTAAGGTAGTATTGTAGTTAGATAAAAAAATTTATAGGAATGGTGGAGGGTAAGTAAATAGGTATGCATATAGGAAGTAAGTTAAGTAAGAAAACAAATAGTTTTGTAAGTAGGCAGGTAAGGAGGTTGGCACATAGTAATCTTGGGAGGTAGGAAGGTAGGTATGTTGGTAAGTAGGGGGCTAGATATATATGTAGATTAGTTGGAATGGTTGTAGGAGGTTGTGTAGAATTGTACATGTGTAGGTGGATTTTTAGTTACCTGCATGTTGGGCAAGGTAGGTATGTGGCTGGGTGCATAGGTAGTTCTGTAGGTATGTAGAACATTGGGTACATCTGTATATATTTAATAATTTTGTTGGTTGCGAAGACAGTCAAGTATATAATTGGTTACACNAGTAATTTTGTTGGTTGCGAAGACAGTCAAGTATATAATTGGTTACACTGGGTAGTATTTAGGTAGGCTGATATGTAGATAGGTTAGTAAGTAGGTAGGTAATGATGGAGAAGNGTTGCGAAGACAGTCAAGTATATAGTTGGTTACACTGGGTAGTATTTAGGTAGGCTGATATGTAGATAGGTTAGTATGTAGGTAGGTAATGATGGAGAAGGAAGTTAACATCCATCCTTCCATCCATCATTCCAAACATCCTTAGTTCATCCTAGTTTAAGAGGTGGAAATGTTAGTAAGTATTAAATTAAGGTATGTAGTTAAGGTAGGTAATTACAGTAGATATGTAGGTTAGGTAGTTTAGGAAGTAATGTATGTAGTATCAAATATACATAGGTAGAAACACAGGTATGTGGGTAAATAGGTATGTAGTTAGGTGAATGGTTTAGTATGAGTGTAAATAGTGGTGTGGTAGGTATGTTAGTAGGTAGAAAGGTAGGTAGGGGATGGAATGATGTTTAGGTAGATATGATGTTAGGGTAGGTAAACATAGGAAATAAAGGNGTAGAAAGGTAGGTAGGGGATGGAATGATGTTTAGGTAGATATGATGTTAGGGTAGGTAAACATAGGAAATAAAGGGTCGACATGTATTTGAGAATGTAGGTTGGTAAATAGGTAGGTTCATTGGAAGATAGGTAGGAAGATAAAGAGGTAGNGTCTACATGTATTTGAGAATGTAGGTTGGTAAATAGGTAGGTTCATTGGAAGATAGGTAGGAAGATAAATAGGTAGGTATGTAGATAAGTTGGTACACAGGTATGTAGGTATTACAGTAAGTATGTAGGTAGGAAAATGGGTAGGTAGATAAGTTGGTTGGTGGTAAGGTAGAAAATAGGCTTAGTAAGTACTAAGTAAGGGAAGGTAGTAAATAAAAGTATTTAAGGAAGCTAGTTATCAAAGTTAGTTANATAGGCTTAGTAAGTACTAAGTAAGGGAAGGTAGTAAATAAAAGTATTTAAGGAAGCTAGTTATCAAAGTTAGTTACGGAAGGCAGTGAAGGTACATAGTAAAGGTAGGTAGGTAGTCAAGGTATGTAGTTAGTCAAGGTAGGTAGGATGGTTAGGTAGGAAATTAGGTTGCTAGACATTAAGGCAAGTATGTATGTAGGTAGATATGAATGTTGGTATGAAGGTAATAGGTTCAATGGGAACAATGTAGATATATATGTATACAGTTAAATTTGTTACATAAGGTACGTAGTAATGGTAGATAGTTCAATAAGGAGGATATATAGGTAGTAATGATCGGTAGGTATTTATGAATTAAGGTAGGTAGGTAGATATGTAGGTCTGTGTGGGTGACAATTTAATAGGTAATTGGGTGAAATGTAGGTAGGTACATGAGTATCAAGTGGGAATTTCGGTAGGTAGGATATTAGTTAGGTATGAATGTCTGTAGGTAGATAGACATGTTGCAATGTAGGAATGAAGTATTTAGGTCGGTGTGAAGGAGGTTATGTTTTTAGTTAGTTCAGTAAGTAGATAAATATATATTTATCTAGGTAAGCAGATGGGTAGAAATATATATATGTAGGTAAGTAGGTTAGAAGTTAGTCAGGCAAATTGGTGAGTGGTGGTGGTCGGCGGGTAACTATGATGGTGAGCATATATATATATATATATATATGAGCAGGTAAAAATGTTGGTATATGGGTGGATAGGCAGGTAGATGGTTTGTTAGGTAGGTAGCAAGATAGGCAGAAATGTAGGAAGGTAAGTATGTTAGTAGTTACTTAGGTCAGTAGTAATGTAGGTAGATTAAAATGTAGATATGTTATTAGTTTGGTAGTTTGTTAGGAAGGTATGTAGGTAGATATTTATGTAGTGAGGCAGGTTGGTAAAATGCTATGTAGGTGGGTAAGGAGGTAGGTTGTNGTAGATATGTTATTAGTTTGGTAGTTTGTAAGGTAGGTATGTAGGTAGATATTTATGTAGTGAGGCAGGTTGGTAAAATGCTATGTAGGTGGGTAAGGAGGTAGGTTGTTAGGGAGGTTTGAAATTATGATTGTTTGAATATAATAGGTAGTTAATTTTACAGTAATTCTATCCATAAATTCGTAAGTAGGAAGTTAGGGTAGGTAGTTTTGTAATGTAGGTGAGTGGATTATGTAAGTAAGTAGGTAGGAAGGTAGGAATGTAAGTAAGTAGGTAGGTAGGGCAGATGTGTAAGTAGGTAGGCAGAGCAGGTAGGTAAGTAAATAGGAAATANATAGGCGTAGTAAGTATTAAGTAAGGGAAGGTAGTAAATAAAAGTATTTAAGGAAGCTAGTTATCAAAGTTAGTTATGGAAGGCAGTGAAGGTACATAGTAAAGGTAGGTAGGTAGTCAAGGTATGTAGTTAGTCAAGGTAGGTAGGATGGTTAGGTAGGAAATTAGGTTGCTAGACATTAAGGCAAGTATGTAGGTAGATATGAATGTTGGTATGAAGGTAATAGGTTCAAAGGGAACAATGTAGATATATATGTATACAGTTAAATTTGTTACATAAGGTACGTAGTAATGGTAGATAGTTCAATAAGAAGGATATATAGGTAGTAATGATCGGTAGGTATTTATGAATTAAGGTAGGTAGGTAGATATGTAGGTCTGTGTGGGTGACAATTTAATAGGTAATTGGGTGAAATGTAGGTAGGTACATGAGTATCAAGTGGGAATTTCGGTAGGTAGGATATTAGTTAGGTATGAATGTCTGTAGGTAGATAGACATGTTGCAATGTAGGAATGTAAGTATTTAGTTCGGTGTAAAGGAGGTTGTTTTTAGTTAGTTCAGTAAGTAGATAAATATATATTTATCTAGGTAAGCAGATGGGTAGAAATATATATATGTAGGTAAGTAGGTTAGCAGTTAGTCAGGCAAATTGGTGAGTGGTGGTGGTCGGTGGGTAACTATGATGGTGAGCATATATATATATATATATATATATATATATATATATATATATATATGAGCAGGTAAAAATGTTGGAATATGGGTGGATAGGCAGGTAGATGGTTTGTTAGGTAGGTAGCAAGATAGGCAGAAATGTAGGAAGATAAGTAAGTTAGTAGTTACTTAGGTCAGTAGATATGTAGGTAGATTAAAATGTAGATATGTTATTAGTTTGGTAGTTTGTTAGGTAGGTATGTAGGTAGATATTTCTGTAGTGAGGCAGGTTGGTAAAATGCTATGTAGGTGGGTAAGGAGGTAGGTCGTTAGGGAGGTTTGAAATTATGATTGTTTGAATATAATAGGTAGTTAATTTTTGTCATTAAGATAGGTATTTAAGNCGTTAGGGAGGTTTGAAATTATGATTGTTTGAATATAATAGGTAGTTAATTTTTGTCATTAAGATAGGTATTTAAGGTAAGTAGGAAGTTAGGGTAGGTAGTTTTGTAATGTAGGTGAGTGGATTATGNTTGTCATTAAGATAGGTATTTAAGGTAAGTAGGAAGTTAGGGTAGGTAGTTTTGTAATGTAGGTGAGTGGATTATGCACGTAAGTAGGTAGGAAGGTATAAATGTAAGTAAGTAGGTAGGTAGGGCAGATGTGTAAGTAGGTAGGCAGAGCAGGTAGGTAAGTAAATAGGAAATANAAATGTAAGTAAGTAGGTAGGTAGGGCAGATGTGTAAGTAGGTAGGCAGAGCAGGTAGGTAAGTAAATAGGAAATACAGGTAGGTAAGTAAGCAGGGCAGGCAGATAAGTAGGCCGGCAGGTAGGTAAGTAGGAAGACAGGAAGGTAAGTAGGTAGGCAGGTAGGTGGGTAGGTAAGTAAGTAGTTCGGTGAGTGGTTTAGGTGTATAGATATGTAGGTAGGTTGGTAGATAATTGAATGGTAATACATGTTTTTGTATACTTAGCTATGGAGGTACAGTAAAACCTCGTTTATCCGGACTAACTGAGACCAAAGGAAATCCGAAAGATCGAAAATTTGGAAAATCCGGGTAATAAGCAAAACCAATCCTTAAATAAGCAGACTTGCCATTTATTACGAGAAAAAACTATGTGTTGTAACAAAATAACATAGAATTGTTTAAAGACATTAAAAAAATATGAAAATAATTTTTNCGAGAAAAAACTATGTGTTGTAACAAAATAACATAGAATTGTTTAAAGACATTAAAAAAATATGAAAATAATTTTTTACGTCATTCCTTAACAAAGAATTGGTCCACTGTGTTCTGTTTTAAACACGTGTGTTTTGAATGAAGCACGGTCACGCAAACGCTTGATTATTTATAGTTCAGCTGGAGTGGTGTCGGGCTGACGCTCAAAGTACGCCATTATATAAGTTTCTCAGCTGGTCCACAGCATCTGTATGTGTCGCCTGCTGTTGCGGTGTGATCGCTCCCTCCTCGTCCATGTGAACTTCTTCCTCACTGTCTGCTGTAGATGTGCATGCCACTACAATTTATTCTTCCGTAATAGTGCCGTAGCCACCGTCACTGTTGTCTTTCAGCCACTCACTTGATGCTGTTACCGTACTTTATTTTTTAAGAAGATATTTGTGCACTTTATTTAAAGTTGCATGTTATATTTATTTTTCAATTTATATGTCGCAGGGGGTGGAAGAACTGGGAGAGTTGTATTGTGGCTTGTCGCAGTTTATCTACAATTTGAAAACAGTCAGATGGGACAGGCTAGCTGTCCCCAAACTGGAATAGATGATTATGATAGACAAACGGGTGGCCAAGGACCATCACAAGTGCTTGTACCTCCCCCGTGCAGAGGTAGTCAATGTTAGCCGGCAATGGTGGACGAAACACTTGATACATTATGTACCACCATCGAAAAAAATTGCACGGGTTAAGATCCGGGCTTCTTGGGGGTCAGTGATGAAGAGCCTGGTCACCAGCTGCTGATCGACCAATCCAGCATTGCGGCAACGTCTCGTTCAGGTATCCGCGAACAGCTAGGTGCCAACAGAGTGGTGCACCATAAAGGAAACATCAGACCATACCCTTCACATTGACGTGTCGAATGCGAGCTCGCACCACCTGAAACCGAGAATTACGAATGCCATCCAAACTGTAACACAGTACACACTGACAAGAGCGCGGAACGAGTTTGATTTTCGCGTATATGTCGTTCGAGTCACTCATGGTGGTCACATTTAACATTTCTGAACGTATGGTAAACAAACTTTATGGTTCCACGGTTTATTTGACTGATCTATCAAGGTAGATTGTTTGGCTTTGATTATATAGACCTACAAAGTTGGAGTATTATTTTATACTCATCTGTATATATATATATATATATATATACATACATATATATATACTGGAGAGCCAAAAAAACTCGTATAGGCGTGAGTATGCAAATAACAGAGGTAAGGAACCAATCAGAGTAACGCGATGCAGTCGGCAGCGCCTATGTAAGACAACAGACATCTGACAAAGTTGCTAGATCGGTTACTGCTGCTACAATGGCAGGTTATCAAGATTTAAGTGAGTTTGAACGTGGTGTTATAATTGCCGCACGAGAGAGGGGAAATAGCATCTCCGAGGTAGCGATAAAATTTGGATTTTCGGGTACGACTATTTCACGAGTGTACCGTGACTATCGGGAATCAGGTAAAACATCAAATCTTCGACATCGCTGCGGCCGGAAAAAGATCCTGAACAAAAGGGACAAATGATGACTAACGAGAATCATTAAACGTGGCAGACGTGCAACCCTTTCTCAAATTGGCGCAGATTTCAATAAGGGGTATCAACAAGTGCCAGAGTGCGAACTATTCAACGGACGATCATTGATTTGAGCTTTCGGAGCCGAAGGCCCACTCGTGTACCGTTGTTGACTGCATGACACAAAGCTTTACACCTCGCCTGGGCCCGCCAACACCGCCATTGGACTGTTGATGACTGGAATAACGTTGCCTGGACTGACGAGTCTCGTTTCCAATTGTATCGGGCGGATGGACGTGTACGGGTATGGAGACATCCTCATAAATCCATGGACCCTACATGTCAACAGGGGAATTTTCAAGCTGGCGGATGCTATGTCATGGTATGGGGCATGTGCAGTTGGCATGAAATGGAACCCCTGATANCTACATGTCAACAGGGGAATTTTCAAGCTGGCGGATGCTATGTCATGGTATGGGGCATGTGCAGTTGGCATGAAATGGAACCCCTGATATGTCTAGATACTACTTTGACAGGTGACAGATACATAAGCATCCTGTCCGATCACCTCCACCCATTAATGTCCATGGTTCATTCCGATGGACGTGGACAATTGCAGCAGGACAATGCGACACCCTATACGTCGAGAGTTGCAACCAAGTGGCTCCAGAAACACTCTTCTGACTTTAAACACTTCCATTGGCCACCTAAATAACCAGACGTGAACATTATTGAGCATATCTGGGATGCCTTGCAACATGCTGTTCAGAAGAGATCTCCACCGCCTCGAATTCCTATGGATTTGTGGACTGTCATGCAGGATTCATGATGTGAATTGACTCCTGCATATCTTCAGACATTAGTCGAGTTCATGCCACGACGTCTTGCGGCACTTCTGCATGCTCGCGGAGGCCGTACATGATATTAGGCAGGTGTACCAGTTTTTTTGGCTCTTCAGTGTATATATATATTTATTAATTTATTGTATATATATATATTTATTTATTGTATATATAAATAAATAAATATGCATATATATATATATATATATANGTATATATATATATTTATTTATTGTATATATAAATATATAAAATTTTCTATATATATATATATATATATATAGAGAGAGAGAGAGAGAGAGATAGAGAGAGAGAGATGGTTGTGAAAATCTTGCGAAATGAATAGTCATTCACTGCCTTCAATGCTTGAAATGTTTTTTTTTGTGTTTTTAATTTTTTACTTATGTCTACATCAGCACACGTAAAAAAATTTTCATTATTAAGTGTGCATAGGTCGATTGCTGTTTGGCTCTCTCTCTCTCTCTCTCTCTCTATATATATATATATATATACATACATTATATATACATACAAAGCTCTGTGTGTGTGTGGGGCAGAAAAAAACTCGGCAGAAATTAAATTATTTTGGTTCGGTACCTGCTTATTCGAAGATTCATCTATGTATCCAGCAGTGGTTGATACACCATTGTACACCGGTGGGGCATTTTTCGAACACCAGGTTGATTTTTAGCTGTATTTTCGTCTGCTTCCAAACACATTTTAAAACCATTACACTCAAATTCTAAAGTTTTCTTTGTTCATTTATAAAATTTGACGTCCGAATTATTTTGTTATATTTTTGAACCATTGAAAATTACTTGTTGTGGGTGTGCTAGCGTTTATTTTTCAGAAAAAGCGTTCGAAAATTCATTGGTTGATGTTTTGGTGAATATCCACCAGAATTATAAGGACGGTTAAAGTGGTTGATAAACCGTTTCACCCGCACTCAACCCAGAACAGTAATTTTTCGAATACGTGGTAGGATTGGCAACTTTGTNGGTTGATAAACCGTTTCACCCGCACTCAACCCAGAACAGTAATTTTTCGAATACGTGGTAGGATTGGCAACTTTGTGGAAGTGTGTCAACAGCCTATCTTCTCCACGTTTATCATGTGAAACACATGGCTTGTCAGACTTCTTTCAATTGTGCATTTCCGATTGTTTTCGTCAGTCGCCAATCGCCATTTTGAGTAAACGTTTTTCTTAGGAATGGCTTTAAAAAAAAGTTGCCATATTGCTGGTGGTAGACTCTATATTTTAAGTAATGTCACGGGTGTAAACTTCATAGGCCGTGTCTGAAAGTAGGTATTTATTCAGAATAGGGGNGGTTGATAAACCGTTTCACCCGCACTCAACCCAGAACAGTAATTTTTCGAATACGTGGTAGGATTGGCAACTTTGTCGAAGTGTGTCAACAGCCTATCTTCTCCACGTTTATCATGTGAAACACATGGCTTGTCAGACTTCTTTCAATTGTGCATTTCCGATTGTTTTCGTCAGTCGCCAATCGCCATTTTGAGTAAACATTTTTCTTAGGAATGGCTTTAAAAAAAAGTTGCCATATTGCTGGTGGTAGACGCTATATTTTAAGTAATGTCACGGGTGTAAACTTCATAGGCCGTGTCTGAAAGTAGGTATTTATTCAGAATAGGGGNGCTATATTTTAAGTAATGTCACGGGTGTAAACTTCATAGGCCGTGTCTGAAAGTAGGTATTTATTCAGAATAGGGGCTTTTCTGAAAATTAAAGAAAAATTATTTCCACTCTTCGAATTGCACAGAACACGAATTTACTAGGGGCATTAACATATTACCAATACAAACCACAAATACGATATTGACGAGGGCTATGAAGATCAGGGAAATTGTGGGGTAAAATCAATACAAATGAACCCAAAAAAATTTTAAAAAACACTTCAATTTAACATTTTCCCACCCAATTGCGTAATGTGTGCCCACCGAACCTACTTAAATTAACCCCATGATGAGCGAATCACTATTTTACATTTTTAATGTAACATAGACTAAACCTAAATTCACGATACATGAATACCAGAAGATGCGTGCGCATACATAGCATTTTATGGTAAGTACTGGGGATTAGAAGGGTTAAGGGACATAGTTATTGAGTAATTGCCACAAATTTACTTTATTTATAAAACATCTTACAGAACAAACGAATTGTAATAGCTTATAATTTGTAAAATATATTACATACATTCTTCTCCGTGTGACAGCTTTCAAACGTTGGTTGGGTCTGTTTGGGTAACAAAACCTCTCCTATTACGCTATCAGTTCACACCCCCTTATTTTCAGTATTTCTTTCTTTCTTTCTCTCTCTCTCACTCACTCCCGCGCGCGGGAAGGGTGTGTGTGTGCGTGTGTGTACATACACACACTTTACACACATACAACACATCAATTTATTGTTAAGGATTTCTTTAACATTGTTATGCCATAACTAACGTGACCATACGTCCCGTTTTGAACGAGACAGTCCCTTTTTTCAGCACTCTGTCCCGTTGTCCCCGATGAAAGCTTCGGGACATTTAAACGTCCCGTTTTTATCAAGCAAGCAAAAATATTGATTTACTAATCATAAAAATCATTTCAAAATTGTAAATTTATCATACAAATTGAAACGTCTGAATGCTGTTTTATCCGCGGTTGTCAAATGACTTCTCGCTCGTATTTTTTTCGAGGNTTGAAACGTCTGAATGCTGTTTTATCCGCGGTTGTCAAATGACTTCTCGCTCGTATTTTTTTCGAGGCGCGGGTGGGTGGTGTGGTTCCCTCTCTCCTGCCCCGCAAGCACGACTCTCCGACGCACGCATTATTCTTAGATTGTTCTCCAGCGTAAGCGCATGAGTCTGTCTACTTATGTCTACTTACGAGCTCGATTTGCTGAACGTGTTTTTGTGAATCGCGATGTCTAAACGCAAATGTACGTTTAATGNAAAGACACTCTGTCTCTCTCGGACGTCAGATGTTAAAAATGCCCTACTGAATTTAGTTTGGCACATGGAGGTGTCAGTGACATTGAGCAACATTTAAAATCAGAAAAACATAGAAGAGCCGATCTTGCCGCCGCATCGAGTTCTTCAGTGCTCAATTTTGTCAAGAATACTCCTACTTAAAATGATCGCCTAATATATTAAAGCAAATTTGTTCTTCTGAAAAATATTTTTAAAAAATACTTAAGTAATATACGCATTAATCCTGATAACATGTAATCTTTTTTTTTTCAATCTACCTACTCACAAATGAAAACTGACTAGTGTCCCGTTTTCAGAAGAAAAAAAAATGGCCACATTAGCCATAACTTAGTAGCTGTAATCAATGTCATGCCTTCTTACCAGGATCACTATCACCATATGTTTGTTGTTAACTTTAGTTATGTATATCGCAAATANATATGTTTGTTGTTAACTTTAGTTATGTATATCGCAAATAACCCATTTTGTTTCAGTTGGTCTGGAATCGGCCACAGAATGTAGTAGCACCTTGCAAAAATTGCAAGATAATGACTATTCTGCTTGAAGGAAGACACCATAAAATGTAAATAAAGGACATAATGTATCTATCATCTGGGCGATTTGCTACCCCAGCTAAATAGAGTACATGATGTTTTGTCTACTTGTGTTATAACGTAATTTAATGGGAATTTTTAAAATTTACATTATTTTACCACAATTACTACATGATCCATTTGACATACGCGATATAATGTATTCACGTTAACTTCAATATATTCTGAAGCCCTGCTAAAGATTTACTTTCAGGGACCAGATTATGTATCCTTCCGCAGTATGTAATCAAAACATTGCCATGTGACACCTGTCAAACGTTTTGCAAACAAAAACNCACTACCTGCGGCGCAAAGACGATATAATAGAAAGACGTGTAAGCAAACGCTACTGTGCTGCTATCTCTTACGCTTCACAAAAAGCTTTCGAAAATAATCGATTATCAGTTATTGACCAAAATTCGATTCCTTTTCATTCTTTTAAAATATGTTTTTCTGTTAAGGATTGCGAAGGGAATTACGTAACGGAAATATTCAAATGCCTTTCTATATTTTGCACGTTTATTTGATAAAGTGCAGAAATAACAAAGCTAATACTAAAATTTGTCCACCCAATTTCGTAATATATGCCCCCACGATGAGTGAATCACTATTTTACATTTTTAATCTAACCTAGGATTGTCGGGTTTTAATCTAACTTAGAATTGTTGGGTGTTAATCAAATGTAGGATTATAGGGTTTTAATATAACCCATGATTATACTCTAATCTAGTTTTTTTTATGGTTTTAAAGTAACAATAAAACATACGGGAAGTATATGAATTAACTCACCTAGGTAGGCAGCAGGTACAATTCCACTGTCCTCGGCCAATTCAACCACCGTCCTGCATAACTTCCACTTACCTCACTAATTAAAACACCATGATCTACTAAAACGTCCAAGTAACACCCGTCGCATAGACGACCATCACGCACAGAAGTACTCGTTCTTGCACCCTCCATTTTTAAATCACAAGTCTTCGCACGGTCGGATTCGGGTGTGCGTAATACACACACACCACTCGCCACGAACCGCACTGTCTCGCATCTAAACTGCAACTAACATACGGTGACTTTTACACATTCACAGCCAATAAGGTGACGTCTACACATCCACAGCCAATAAGGTGACTGCGATATGCGCATTTGTGTACGTTACTACAGCATTACTCCACCAAACATAATGGCGTCCGACGTAAAAAAGGCGGACGAACTGCTCGTATATTAACTATTTTATTTTCGACGTTCTGTTTACTTAATTACTACGCTGTCGTAAATATGAAACTGGTAAAGTGTGCGAAAGCTATTTATATAACTTTTGTGTCTCTACTATGTCTTCTTCAAAAAAGCCCCTATTCTGTACACTTACTGATATACCTACTGCAAGAAGTGCAAGCCTTGGTTATTATAATTTGTCATGAAGTTTACTAAAAATTAAAACTGTGGGTAAAATTTAGGAATGTGATTTCCAAATCCAAGATTGTTGTATCTCTTGAATGTATAGGATCTGATGATTCAAAAAGTGTTACATGATTTAAATATAGTATTTTATATTTTTGTCTACATGTACACGAGGTCAGCAATCCTTAACTTCACAATAGTTTTAGTTCCTCCATTACAGTACAAATAAAACCATTTTTGTGCAAAGAACTATTTAAAAAATTCTGTCGTAAGAATTTCATTTACTATTTGCAGTCCAGAAAAAATTTAGGGGAGCCCGTGGTAAGATGAAGAGCGGGGCAAGATGACGAATGTCTTATTTGTTCAGTTTTCCACTAGGTGGCAGCATCAACCAGACACTACCGGCTCTTCTGTCGGCCGTTCGTTAAAAAATAGTATAGAGACGCTGAAATAGCCATTTTTGTGTTAGTTGTGAAGCTTTGATTGTTTACCGCTGCCACGATATAACTTTGATGCATGCGTAAATAAGCTCTGCTACAGATACAGGTAAGATATTTCGTTTCTCTTTAATATTTATGAGTAACTTAGTTTGAATACTACCTATTACCATGAATAAATGTCAATTAATCGCCTTCCTTCATGGCAATGAAAACGAATATTTTTTAACAGGCAGTCCGGGGCAAGATGAAGGGGGCACGATGACGAGCTCGTCATCTTGCCCCGTGTTTCGGAATTTATTAAACTAACTATGATTATGATGCCGGAGCTATTGTGTTGGCTTGATTAAGTATTAGTTAACAATATACCATTACACTAAATTAATAAATGTTTTATTTATTTAGTTTAAAGGCATATTTTTTATAGTTAATTAATACTTAATTATAATTGTTTATTAATGATATATATAATTATATTTCAGATATGGTTAGACACTATGAGAAGAAATCCTCAAGAGGAGCATGGAGCAAAGAATCTATGGCCTCTGCTCTAGAAAATGTTAAAGAAGGACGTATGAGCTGCTTGGTAGCTGCAAATGTGTTTAACGTACCTGAAGCTACACTTCGTCGCCGCTTGAAAAAAAATGAAAATGTAAGGATAAATAATATAAATTTTAATAGGCTTTAAGAAAAATATTAATTTGAACCTAGTAATTAATTTACCTATTCTCTTGTTTTAAATCCTGTTATTAAATCTGTATTNTGATCCCTTGTTTTAAATCTGTACCCAAATCTGTAAAATCTGAGTCCTGAAACTTTTTTCACTAGAATGCTAATTTTTATTTCAGGAGATGCCGGTTCATGGAGGGAGATTTAGAGAAGTCTTCAGTGCTGCACAGCAAGAAGACTAAAAATCTTCTTCACAGCAATGGACAAAATGTTATTTGTCTTAACAAAGAAACAGTGTAGNTGCTGAGTAATGTGGTATTTCGCATCCGTTCAACAAAGATACAAAGATGGCGGGAGAAGATTGGCTGGCTAATTTTATGAAGAAACATAAATTTAGTGTACGCAAACCAGAAGCAACATCGATTGCCAGAGCAATGGGTTTCAATAAATCAAGTGTAGACAGGTTTTTTTAACATTTTAAGGGAGCAGCGGGAAAAATATAAATTCCCTGCTTCTTCAATCTACAATGCAGATGAGTCAGGTCTGTCTACTGTGCCTAATAAGCTACCCATGGTTGTCAGTCCTACGGGATCTAGAAGGGTTTCTAAAATTGTTTCAGCAGAGAGAGGCAGGAATGTAACAATAATTAGTTGCATTAGCGCTACTGGCTTTTACCTGCCACCTTTTCTGATTTTTGCCAGAAAACGAATGCTTCCTGAACTTGTAGAGAGAGCCCCACCAGGAACTGTAAGCCACTGTAGTGATAACAGCTGGAGCAATGAGGGCACCTTTTCCTCTTTTTTGAAGCACTTTTATCTTCACGTGAAACCAAGCCAAGAATCCCTGCTCTGTTGATTATTGACAATCACAAAACTCACATAACTTTGGAGTCTATCTTATATTGCAGAGAGAAAAACATCATCATGGTTGGGTTGCCGCCCCACACATCACATNCATAACTTTGGAGTCTATCTTATATTGCAGAGAGAAAAACATCATCATGGTTGGGTTGCCGCCCCACACATCACATTGTCTCCAGCCCCTTGATGTGTCATTTTTCGGCCCATTAAAAACAACTTTATGGTCACTCATCCAGGAAAAGCTATNCGTCTCCAGCCCCTTGATGTGTCATTTTTCGGCCCATTAAAAACAACTTTATGGTCACTCATCCAGGAAAAGCTATCACAGACAAAAATATTGGTGAGCTTTTAAGCACCTCTTACTTCAAAGCAGCTACAGTTGGAAATGCCGTTAATGGGTTTAAATAATGTGGGATCGAGCCTTATAATCCTCTTGTGTTTAGCGAACATGACTTTGCTGCTGCANTAATGGGTTTAAATAATGTGGGATCGAGCCTTATAATCCTCTTGTGTTTAGCGAACATGACTTTGCTGCTGCAAAAACTACTGACTATGATGTTGTTGGCGATGAAACTGAGAATAATAGTCCTCAGACCCTGGTAGTAGAAAACCAACATATAAACCCTCCAGAAGAACCAGAACTTATGGCAAATGCTGATTCCGATGCACCAAAGAAGTATGTTAGTGTTTTTGATTTCAAACCATTGCCTAAAGCAAAACAATGTGAGAAAAAAAGAAAAAGCAAAAAACTGAGCTCAAGCATTCTTACAAGCACACCCGTCAAAGAAATGTTAGAACAAAGGGAAAAGCAGAAGGCAGAACAGGAACGTTAAAAAAAACAGAGAAAAGAAACTCGTGAAGCTAAAAACAGAGTAAAAAAACTCAAACTAAGTTCCTGTAGGCCTAAGTCTATAAAATCCAGGCCAAACAGCCCAGTTGCGTCAACTTCAAAGGATGGTATTATAAGATGTCCTGCTTGTGAAGAGGAATATTGTGACCCTCCAACAGCAGAATGGATCCCGTGCTAACAGTGGTGGCATGAGGAATGTTCCAATTATGAAAATGGCATTTTTATTTGTGACTTATGTTAGCTGCACAACTAAACACTTCAGCATTACGTTACAATGCAATATGCTTAGTTTGATACTTTGTAAGATGTAAAAACACAGTTATCATTTGTTAAACCATGTAACATATTCAAAAGATAAAATATGTTCAACCTTTTTTCAGTGTTGTCATCTTGCCCCAAGGCCAAAGTCATCTTGCCCCAGTATTGGGGCAAGATAACAATTTGATAAGGTTATGAAAAAATNAAACCATGTAACATATTCAAAAGATAAAATATGTTCAACCTTTTTTCAGTGTTGTCATCTTGCCCCAAGGCCAAAGCCATCTTGCCCCAGTATTGGGGCAAGATAACAATTTGATAAGGTTATGAAAAAATAAAATTGTCCTGTATTTATTTTATTTGGAAAATTAAATGANCAAGGCCAAAGTCATCTTGCCCCAGTATTGGGGCAAGATAACAATTTGATAAGGTTATGAAAAAATAAAATTGTCCTGTATTTATTTTATTTGGAAAATTAAATGATAATATATTTAATAGCCCAAAGGATTACTCTAACAGTTCATGTAAAATTAATTTTATTATCCTTAAAAATAAATTAATAAGCAACAAAAATGGTTAACATAGTCATCTTGCCCCGGTCTCCCCTACATCTATCACGTATTTACTCGATATGAGGAAAGTTGACCATGTTGAGCATGATGACACTGATTTGACATTATTGACTCTTGCCAAGGGCGTATTTATTTGCAGTTTCACTGCCCACTTATAATTATTGAAAATTATTGAACCTATAGTATATTTAAATGTTTCAACTAATATTCAGTAAAATTTCATTAATTTTTAAATATTTAATTTATAATTAGGTGGTTTATGGATATACCTCACACTTAAGCATGCATGCTGCCACTTCAATTTCGTTATGTAAATGATGAAACCCTGTACATTAGAACTAGGCCTATTTTTAAAGTTTTACAGTAAAACTCTCGTATAGTGTATTCGGGATTTGAATTTAAAAAATTTGGCTCACTGAACCACTTTTCTAACATATTTGAAACAGTCTGCAAGAGTAATATGCATATTTTGTGACTATAGTAAAACGACACCTGATTGAAAATCCAGTACCTACTTAAGATAAATGCTGTAAACACAGTTGCAGTCTTTAAAAGATAGAAAGTCAAAGAGATACATGAAATGAAAAAGTGGTATTTAGTGTCATACGTTTTTACTGTCTTTTCCTGCATTTAACCACCATTTTAACTTTTTGTTTAGTGGGCATTCATCACTAGTTTTGTGTGGTACTCACTTTTAATTAACTGTGCAGGATAACATAACAGTTGTGGCAATTCACAGGACTCTCGTTTGGGAGAAGCCAGATCTGAATCCCAGTCCGATCTCCTGGTTTTATTTTACCTGGTTTTCTGAAATCACACCAAGTAATTGCCAAGGTTGTTCCATGATACAGACCATGCCTGTTTCCTTCCATTTCATGATTATTCTAAGAATTGGTCCCATCTCTTATGAGACTGATGTCTGAGATATGAAACAGTACCTTAACAGGGAAACTTATTTGCATGGAAATGTTAATGCATAAGGATTGGTTTTTGTTGCAAAAAAAATTATTCAGGTTTTCATATTCAAGAATACTGAACAGGATTCGATCTTGGATTCGGATTATGTCAAAAATATGATTTGACCTATATGTACTGAAAATTTAAACTACCATATACATGGGAGCAGCAGTATTCAATTTCATATTGGCATATGGGATAGGGTAAAGAAATCGGTAATCAATTTATGTGTGGTTTTCTCTTCTTTATGTGTTTTTTATGCCGTGCAATGCTGAAAGTCAGTTAAGAAGAGAAATATGCCTTACATGTATATGTGCAAAAAGATATAAAATTACAGTATGTGGATTTGTAGTCTGGATAATGGTGACAATGTTAAAGAATGTACCTTTTCAACCGGGACTGAACCATCACATTTTAAAGCATCTGAAAAAGAGAGTACAGAAACTTCAAGCCCTCGATAAGTACTGGACATTGGTTTTCGATGAAATGTCTTTATCGCCAGGATTGTACTACCATGCAACTGATGATAATGATTGGATTTGAGGATGTAGGAGATCCAGAGAGAAAAACATAACTGGATAATCATGCCACTGTTTTTATAGTTTGAGGTGTTCACAAGAAGTGGAAGCATACATGTTAATACAGAGCACCACGAAGACTGCTCATCTCATCAGATTTATTAAAGCTATTGAAAGAGGTTTGTTTCAGGCAGGTTTGAAAGTTATTGCAACAGTATGTGATCAAGGTTCAACAAATGTTTCAGCAATCAACTATCTTGTTAACAAAACAAAGATGTTATATTGTAGGCAGAATAAAGAGTGTCGACATAACTTTTTTTGAGGTTGATGGTAATGGAATAGTGCCTCTCTTTGATCCTCCTCATTTGTCAAAGGGCATGAGGAACAATTTGCTTGAAAAAGATTTTATATTTGTTGAGGATGGCAAAGTAATAACTACAATATAGAAACATGTAATTCAATTCTATGAGCTAGATAATTTGGAAGGGGATGACGATAAAAAAATGTGTCCAGGACTCCTTGATGAACATGTGTACCCTGCGAAAATGAAAATGAAGGTGAAGTGGTGTTTGCTGGTTTTTAGCTGGAGGGTGTCTTCAATCATGAGATGTTTAGCTCAGTGTTCTCGCCAGCTTGATGCTCAAATACAGTAAGGTAATTGAGTCCTCCATCTTTCCATGTATACAGTGAAACCCTCTTACGAAGTTCCCCACTGAGATGTTTCCTGCATAATAAGTTCATTAATTTTACATTTTGTCTATTTATGTATGTATGATATAACCCTTTTAACAAGTTTTCCTGGTTAATAAGCATGATTTTTTTAGTCCCTTCAGAATTAATCTTACCAGGGTTTTACTGTATATTATACATACACTAAACCCTTGTTTTTGCAGCACCTGTTTTCGAGAGATATCTAGAATTTAAGTATAGATGTTGAGGAACCATGAAACAATTCATAAACACTATGTAGGAAGTAATAATGGTAAATTTGAGAAGAGAGAGAGAAAAAAAAGTTAAAAATTAAAAGTGGTTGGAAGTCTGCATAGATTAAGAAATAGGAGTTGCCCTAAAACATTGTGCCGCAGAGTAAATATTAAAAAAAAAAATGCTGGTTGTATTGGTGTTTACAAAGAAATTCATTCTATAGACAATTTATGAAGAACCATAAATGTGTGTAAAACTGAGGTATGAGAGTACGTTTAACTAAAACTGCAGGTATAAGAATGAATGATAGAACTAGCTGTAAACATTAACAAATTTAACTCTGCAATAATTGTCTCCCCTCATGATGAAGGCCAAGAGGCAGAAAATTTTAGTGTGTGGTTTGTTTTGTGCATGTCCTGTGATTGGTTACTGTTTGTGCATATTTTATATGCAGCGAGAGATTTGGGCATTGTTGAACGGGGAGGTCTTTGGCACAGATGAAGGTGAGGCAGAGAAGTGGTGTAATGAAAGAGTAGGTGAAACAGGAGTACTCTGGGAAAACTTGCTGGCCAACTGCAACATGTCATGTTTCCCACATGCCAAAATCAAGTGTGACCCTGCCAGGAATCGAACCCGAATCACTACTGTGGAAGGCCGGCATGCTAATTGCATGGCCACCATGGCTCTGTTGTATATGTAGTGTAACAATTGTATATATACATAGCAACTAATAATTAAGGTGTGTGCATGTTCACATCAAGTTTGGCATAATCTTTGTGTACATCAGAAGCATTATTCATGTAAAGGTTTTTGTGTTTAGAAAGGGTTCTACTAATATTGTGTGTGCTGAAATGAAAACAAAAAACTACAACTGAGATTTTAAGTTGTAGTGAACTGAAAATTGTTTATATTGGAGAATATTTGGGTGCTTATTGAATGTTAGTTTAGTGGACTAACAAAGGAAATGTTTGTTTGTACATTAATTGGTTTTTGTTATATAACTGAAATATTTTCATAACACTCAACTTGAAATGTTAGCAAGAACCTCTTTAGCAAATACTGCATGATCTACTTTTATGTGGTTCTGCAAGTTTATTACATTGTGTTTATTATGCATTCCACTTGTGTCAATTTTAGCATACGTAAAGCAAATACTATTTGAGTATTGTTTTTACGGTATGACTTTATAAATTACCTGTATTTCTCTCTTCATGTACATGTTCCCCTGTGCATGTTATGTAAATGTACTTGCATGTTATTTGTAAATTTTTATTTTTCAGTGAACATTATCATTAAAGCCCAAGTGGCAAGGAGGTTAATTTCATGACTGGCTTTGGTAATCACACAGTCTGTAGTAAAGTAGTTTGAAGTCTACTTTATAATGACTTCAACATAAACTAACCCACTGACCAGATTTTGCCTCATTTTCACACATCGGTGCATTTTCCATGTGTGTAAGTTAGTGATGACTTAGTGTTATGGTAATAATTCAGATGTGTGCATACTGCAGGGTTATAAAAGCTACTAAACTTATGTAGCCACAAATTTTGAATTATTCTTCCTAAAAGCTTACATCAGCAAGATATGAAATAATCCAGTATGATGGGCGAAACCAACCCTAATTATAATTTGTAATTTTCCATGAATTTTCCTTTTACTTCTTGCATTAATTAGATGTTCCATGTGCTAGATACAGACACTCGCCTCTATCGACATGATATGGTTTAATACAGTATAAAAAGCTGTGAAGGTGAGGAACGGCGAACCACAGTAAGACCGCGATAATCCGGCATGCTCAGCGATCTGTCAATGCCGGATTATCAAGGTCATTTTTAAAAACCTGGTTTAAACAAGGATATATAAATAAAAACTACAGTTTTAACTTACAAAAACTAATAACTGTTATTTAATAAACACAACAAAAGATATTACAGTAAAAAAAAAATTAAAAGTACATATGCAGTACTGTACTGTACCAACAAAATTGAATTAAAAATCAAATACACCTACTGTACTGTACTGCACCGTTAAATAACTTTAATGCTCAAGTTTTATCAAAGTTCAATACAGTACTGTAAATGTATATCACTTTTGTAGGTCTATTATGAATCACTGTCTAAAGGCCTATAATAGGTGTCTGATGATGTCGAGTGCGTGAAACATCTCGGACTGTTATCTACCACTGATGGGATAGCTTGAATTTTCTTCTGAGCCCTCTGAAACATTGCAGGGATGTTAACTTATTTCTTGGATTGAGTTCTTTTTTGAGAAAAATTATTTTGTATAATGTGGAGATTCATAACTTCAACAATGTTGTATCAATGGCTGCTCTCTGCGAATTTTACAAAGGTGTTTAAGGCTTACGAAACCTCCGCCCAAGAGATGTGAGTTATAGGCGTTTCTTCTTCATCAGTCTCAGTTTCTCGTGCCTCCTGTGGGTTGAAAATACTTTCTACTATCACATCGTCAGTCAGCTCTTCTTCGATAGGCACATTTTTGTCAATGTCGATCCATCTATCAATTTCTTCTACTGATAGGGCAATCAGTTCATTATTAGAAGCACAATTTATCGCACTTACAATTTCAGAGTGGTCAGTTGTGGGCTCATCATCATTTTGATCCTTTTTCATCTCGGTTTCTTCGGCCAGTTCAGACCATAATTTTCTCCAGACCCTGTGCAATATTATATTTTTTACATTGGACCAAGCGATTGCAGCTGTAAAACTAGCATCTTTAATGTTAAAATTGCGTTGGAAATCTTTGACGCTGCAATCTGAGCTCAGTAGCTACTGCGCAAACATTCCTCTATATTTGCACTTGAAATTTTGTATGACCCCTTGGTCCATGGGTTGTATTAGTGGCGTAACATTGGCAGGAAGATATGTGCAAAAAATATTACCTGACACAAGCTAAGATTCTGGAGGGTGAGCTCGGCAGTTGTCGAGGACGAGAACTGCTTTTGAATCTTGAGGTAGCCCTAGTGTTTCAAAATTTTCTTTCACAGCTGGAACGAAATGATGAAGGAACCAGTCTTTGAACAACTCGGCTGTCATCCAGGCATTAGTCTGAGCACCGTAAATAACAGGCAAATGTGTCACATATTTGAGAGTCCTCTGCTTTTTATACTTTCCCATCACAAACAGAGTCAGTTTATGATCGCCTGAAGCAATTCCACACACTAAGAGAGTTATTCTGTCTTTATTATTTTTAAAACCCTTTGCGCTGGACTCCTCAGCTCCCGCCAGGGTTGAATTTGGCAAACCCCGGCATAACAGACCAGTCTCATCCACGTTGTAAATTTGGGGTGGGGACAATTTATGGTCATCAATAAGTTTTTGAAATGTTGTTTTATACTCATTTGCAGCAGCCTCATCAGCTAATTTTATTTCACCAGAAACGTCTAGTTTATGGATGCCATGATGAATCTTGAAATTATGAAGCCACCCCTAACAGAATGAAAGAATTTCATCTGCAGGCAAATCTAATTCCTTGTGGAAAAAATTTGTCCTTTTCAATTATCATAGGCCCTGTTATTACCTTTCCCTTTGCTCTCTTAGCACTGAACCAGTTATACAAAACTTTGTCTAGAGTTTCTAATTTAGGTTTGTTTAGAGTTTGTCTAATGTCTAGACTTTTAACAGAAGCAGATTGTGACACAAATTTTTCCAACTGTTGTTTTTGTTTTTTAATATTGTATATAGTTGAAGATGTGATATTAAATTCACTCATAATATTGTTTCGGTTCTCACCTTTTTCTAATCTTCTTATGATGTCCAGTTTTTGGTGGATTGTCAACGTCACATGTTTACGTTTTGCCATTTTAGGTGCACTTTTCTTCGGTTTACCTAACATATTAACTGTACGTACAAAATTTTCACTGTGCTGTAGTCTATTTGACAGTCATATAAATAGCTAAACTTTGATACAGTACAATGGATTTAGTAAATATAACTGTAAAAGAAAACCGCACAGCAGTGATGCAAATGTAAGTACAGTACATACATACTATAACTGAAGGTATACGTAAACGAAGATTCGTAGTGTTACTACCACAAAGCCAAAATGGTTGATCCCGCGGAAACAAATTGTGACTGGCGAGACGCCGAACGGTTCCGATATCTCCCGAACTGTATTATGTATTTTAATTGTCAGGTTCTACAGTTGGTGATGGATTGTTGGACCCAGCAGCTGAAGACACTGCAGATTTCCTATAAATTATAGATAGGTTGTTTGACAGTGTTGATGGAAGTTGTCCAGTTCCATTGCCTGGGAAGAATTTGAGATGTGCTGCTATAATCCATTCACGGTATCTTCGATACTTTTGAAAAGAACCTTTGAAAAATCACCCTAGGAGTTACATGTTGAATTGGTTATAAAAAAAATTGTATATGTAAAAAGGTTTTGTCTTGCTTTTAGCACTGAAGCACTATATAAATTGGTTGTTTTAAGTTTTAAGTATATTTTTTCAATAAATTATAATAATTTGTTAAAAGTCCGTACGAATTAACAACGGATTTTGAAGGGACATGTTGGTTATAGCTGAAAAGAAATAGTTCGTAGGTTAAATATTAATATGTATAAATTTAATGCCGTAATTGTAAAGTTAATATTGCTAAACTATATATTTACATTTTCACGTAGCACTCATGGGTAAAGATTTCACTGTTATTAATTGAAATTATATAAATTTCAGTGTCTGTCCAGCGGACTCATACACTCCATCTTGTCCGTTTGGGCACGTTGTTTTCAGAAGTATAACCACGCCATATTGGATATTGGAGACGCTGAATTGCGGTTATAAAACTAACGTAACACATTCTTTCTACTTATAAGGTAATTCTAGGTTAACATGTAATTTTGGTATTAGCGTTGTTATTTCTGCAGTTTATCTTTGTAAGTTTTAAATAAACGTGCAAAATATAGAAAGGCATTTGAATATTTCCGTTACGTAATTCCCTTCGCAATCCTTAACAGAAAAACATATTTTAAAAGAATGAAAAGGAATCGATTTGTGGTCAATAACTGATAATCGATTATTTTCGAAAGCTTTTTTTGGAGCGTAAGAGATAGCAGCACATTAGCATTGGCTTACACGTATTTCTCTTATATCGTCTTTGCGTCGCACGTAGTGTTTTGATGTTGTGGCAGTGAAGTGAGACAGTTTCTTGACGGAAAAGCGATGTACATACACCGCAGGTTTAAAAATGAAAGTGATTTTGTTCGCTGAAGAGTTTGGAAATCGAGCCGCGGGCCGTGAATTCGTAGTAAATGAAACGTTAGTGCGGGGCTGGAGGAATTTTTCTCACTTATAAGTCGCACCCCGAGTTTTCAATAAAATTTTTTAAATAAAATGTGCGACTTATATGTGATAAAATACGGTACCATTTATCACAGTGAAATCTTTAACCTGAGTGCTACTTCCAAAAGTTTATTATGTAAAATTTAACTTTTTCCTTACACCAAATATGTAAATAAATCTTAATACAATAAGTAAACTTTAATTAAATTATATAATTAACAGTTCCGATATATACTTCAATCTACCTTTTTGTATGTATTACAATATTTTGCTAAATTGATTAGCATTTTTTAGACATTTGGAGAATTTTATTAAAGTATATGACAGTTAAGATTACATGGCATTGTTTCTCTTCAAAAATAAATTTTGGTAGTTCGCACATGGACACTGTTAACAAAATATTTGACAGTTCCCACATGGCACTGTTTGTTTACAAAACATTTGACAGGTGTCACATGGCAATGTTTTGTATACATACTGCGGAATGATACATAATCGGCTCCCTGAAAGTAGATCTTTAGCAGGGCTTCAGAAAATCTTGAAGTTACCGTGAATACATTATACCACAACTTCATCTCATAATGAATTTTGGTCCAAAGTTTTGAAAATTTTGTCTTCCATGTTGTCTTGTTGTTGCAAAACATAGCGTAAGTTGGTACCTCCAAGTATCAAGCACTGGATTTGGACTATCTCAGGTTTGAGACATTTATCTGCATTACGCAACTTTAACGAAGACCCGCTTGAAAACTTTTTCTGCAGTGTATGTAGTCATGGTGTTCGTAATGTCAATCCCACTTCTACAGGTTTTTTTCTGCTTTAAGTCATTGATTGTCTCTAACTTCATGTCTTCACATTCATTAAGTTCCAACTGTGAACAAGATGACACAGAAGGAGCACTTGACACCATTAAAAGTTTTGTGCAGGCAGACGATATTCCTGTAGAACAGCCCCGGAAAGTAGTTTGATATGTTGTGCCACTATGGAAAGAAGTTGTTTCACAGTAAAGAATTGCCACTGCAACATCCCCGTACATAAGTGGTTTTGTAGCAAGAAAGGTATTTTCGCTAACAAAAAATTGTTCTGTTTGCAAATATGTGCTCATGACACACATAGAAATGCCACAGCATGAGTTTATAATGACCAGGCGATATTTACCAAAGGCACTATGCCTTCCACATACAACCTTTGTTTCTAAATGTCTCCAAATTATAATGATAATCCAAAACAAGTTACCAGAGGTGTGCTATATGCCTGGTGTAGCCAAAATATTGTGTGGCCGTGCCTATAAAATAGATTTATATTTCTTGTGCTGCAGCAAACATGATGTGAAATCACTTGCAGTTAAGGCAGTTGTGAAACGCATGATCTATGCTTGGATTACTAATGTTAATCGCATACTGAAAGGGAAGATGATAGTGCCTCAGTCTTGCTCAGATCCAATCAAGATGCAAGCACAAAGATACATTGCAGAAATCGTGGAAAAATGAAGAACTAGAAGAAACATCCTGTTCTGAACGCCTATGATGAACAGCTACCCTGGAAAATCAAACCTAAGCACCCAAGAGGGCAGTTCGTATATTTTCGTTATGGCTATTAAGGATAGTGAAGCTGGAACTTTGTATTGTCAGCCTGACCTGTACACATCTTCAATAGGAATCAGTGTAGACGTAACACGAAGCCATGAGATGATTTCTGTAGATATCAGTTGTATATACGACATTTTAAAAAGACAACTTGTGCAATTCCTTATATATATAAATGTATATATATTTATTTAATTATATATACATATATACACTGTACATACCATTTAATTTTAGCCCTATTAGCATTACATAGCTTGAAGTGTTATCATATTATATGGTGTCAGTAATTTTTTGAGTTGAATCCCATGTATGAGATCTTAAATCATATCTCTCTTTTTTGTTTATTGCGAACATAACATTGTAACGTTGGCGGCTACAGTTACACCGGCTATAAGTTGCCGACTTGACTAGCTCAAGACGGAGGAACACGAGACTCTGTACAATGGACGCCAATTAATTATGAAATAAAGTAAAGTTCCGGTGTATTTTGTTCCATACTTTTATTTACTACTTACGTGACACAGTTCACATACAAAGTTCATATATGCAGAGTACGAACCATTCACAAGTAAATAGACTATTTCAGAACAGGGCCACAGTGGTTTACGACTTATTACGTTTCTTACAAACTGGCCCGAAGAAATAAGAAATGCAGCGACCTCTCACACCAGCGTAAAAATAATCTCGTAAGTTCAAGTTTGCCGATGTGGGGGTTAGCGTCACACCCGACGCGGACCTAGACAACTGATTTGAGTGGAGACTGACGGAAGGCGACAGGCACACGTGTACTTGTGCTGCCTATCACCCCCGTCTCCTGAGATAAGGGCCTAGTGTGGGCTGCCACGCACGCTCTCCACACCTTATTGAAACTGTGTCGTACAAACTAAAACTGTCAAGGCAGTTTGAAAAAAGCTAAATAATGCTGACGCTTAACAAAAACTACGACATTCAAAATGAAACTGTAAACATCCGCCCGATAAACAAACTATCACCGTAAAACGAACCACCGCGGCTTTTTCATTTGAAACCCGATAAAAATATTACGAAGCTACGGAAAAACGAACGAAAATGAAACACGTGTCCCGGTCCCGAACATTAAGAATACTGCGTCATTACAACATGCTATTTTTTATGCAACTTATTTGCATGTTTCATGATATAACAGTACCCTAAAATACACAACTTGCACATGCATTATCATATCAAGTATGTATTAGTGCTAAAATATTGAAAAAAAANCAGTACCCTAAAATACACAACTTGCACATGCATTATCATATCAAGTATGTATTAGTGCTAAAATATTGAAAAAAAAATTTAATACATATAAGTGAATTTAAATTTTATAAATAGTTGTATTTCTGAAAATTATTGCAAGTATCTNAAAAAAAAATTTAATACATATAAGTGAATTTAAATTTTATAAATAGTTGTATTTCTGAAAATTATTGCAAGTATCTAATATTAGTGGAAAGCTGTCTTGCAGTGTAAGGGGGACTTTTTATCTCCATGTTTATGTTGCGTTCATGAGAACATGTAAACAATTGTAATATGTGTTACATTTATGAAAAAGTAGATTCTAAATTTCTGCAAGGAAAGCTCTAAGAGAGTGGTTACCATGCATTCCTGCACGAGGAAAACTTTTTTGTTTTTGGTAAAGTTTCCTCAAAACAATTCCAATTTGATGTAATGATTCAGCAGAAATACGCAACACAATCATTGTGGATGTGTTTAAAATGTAAAATACCTTATGCATACAAAAAATTAGATTATTTTCAAGAGAATACAGTAGTAGAATGTTGAGTTGAAATAATTGTATATGTGACAAGAGTCTTGCTGCCTGTGGATTCATTAGTACCTCAAACATGTTCATCTGTTTGTCAAAACAAAGATACACAATAAATACACTTGTCAAACGTTTGAAGCAAATGGAAAAGGCGTAAAAATGTGTTTTTAGCACGTCGCTACAGCATTTTGAATGTTATTGATGCACCATTCTAAGGTAATGTAAATACTTGTAATAAGTTTTTTTTTCTCTGGATTAGTTATAAAATATTAGAGCTAATTTGAATTTTAACAAAACAGAAATGTTTACGTTAAATTGTACTCTTAGCTATATACTGCCCTAGGTTTACAAGATGGATGACATTTGATACTGTCTGAACCATACACCAACACAAATAATTTGCACCTCATTAGTAGTAACAAATTTTTTATAATTCATACAAATCTTAAAAATTAATAAATTAAAAGATTTCTTTCAAGTAAATTCTTTGCATTGGAAACCCAAAAACATTGATGGTTTTACATTGTTCCCAGTATCAATTAATGTATGGAAAATTTGCATTTTCATAAATTTCCAACTAAATTTTAGGTGACAATTCTGAATGTTATCATTATATTTGGATGTGAGGAAATGTTGTATTTGGCATGCTGTGGTGGATACAGTATTTATTTATTACTTATATTTTTCTATGTATTAAATTTAATCTTTGTTTTATTATATATTCTGTGCTATATATACTTTTATCATTTTGAATGACTTAACACTTGGTAATTCCACTTCGGAAAATTAATAAAAACTGTTTATTTCTCAGCGCTTACATTTCTGTTGCACTCTGTTTGTTGTGGTGACTCATAATGTTGGAAGTTGTGTATAGTTAGTACACTTGTGGGAGTCCTTAGATCTACTTTCAGGTCATTGTGTGTCCTTATATNTGTTGGAAGTTGTGTATAGTTAGTACACTTGTGGGAGTCCTTAGATCTACTTTCAGGTCATTGTGTGTCCTTATATTGCATGCCGAAAATAGCATCCGTCGACTTAAGCTTAATAATTTGTATCCATACATTGGTTACGTTGAACTGTGACGATGTTACAAAGTATGTAATTATAACAGAAATTCTTAAACTGGATGTATGCCAAGTAATGTGTACGTTCATATTTTGCCGAAACAAGTTTATTTAAGAAAAATTGATAGTGTGTTAATTCACTTACATTTGTGTGGTAGAGAGGGCTGGTAGAGTAGTAGAATCACTCAGTGTAAGCCTAACAAGATGAAACACACAAACTTATGTACTTTTTCGAAATTCATAAAAAAAATTAAAGTAAAGCAAATCACACAAATTGTGTGAAAATGTGCAATTTCTGATTGTGTTACTGTAGTACTTTGACGCTATTCCCACCTGTGGGTCCCCAGTTAATATTAGATGGCACAGACTATAAGGTGCCTTGAAGGTTGAGGGTATATCAATAAGGCAGTCTTTCTGTGTTTCACTTTACTGGTTGGTTATATTGTCTAGAGTTTAAATATACAGAAACACTTAAAAACACTTCCGAGGTGTGGTACTCTATTTAACTAACTCGGATTAACTGTGGGCGACGTCGTGGAGGAGGGTGGGCTTCTTTGGATGACGACTTGATACTTAGCTCTGCTTGTAGTGCTTGGTATGTGTCGGCTGGATGAGGTCTGGCGATGTGGGCGGCCTTGGAAAGGCTCGCGTTTTCTCTTATGTAACTAGAGGTGCGTGTTGGCGTCACTCTAGCTTGGCTCTGCATTTTTGCCCGCTTTCCTACGTAATTACGTAGCGCCTTCTGGGTGCTTCGGCCGCTTTCCTACGTATTTACGTAGCTCCTTCCGGGTGCTTCGGCGATATGTCAGCTCTTACTCTGCACAACCTTGACACGTGTAACTGAGTATCCGTCCTCTGGGTTGACCTGTCCTGGCTGTCCACGTGTCCCGCGACGCGTGTCAACTTGTTGGCGCTGGCGGGGAGGATAAAATCGCGAGGGGTGTCAGCGAGGTATCTACTTCCAATATGCGTTACACGTCAACTTCGTATAGAAGCATTCAGTAATAAATTCTAATTCACTTCAAAAAGTTAAAAATATATAAATTGACCTTTAAGTGAACCCAAGCCAGTTATGATTTAAAGTATTAATGGTAAATGTCCCATGTTCAAAATTCAAAATGTTCCTATTTGTAAAGTTTGTTACACATTTAAGCATCACTTCCAAATAAAGTGTGGTGATGCTCAGGTTAATCAGCAAAAGAACGTACATATTAACTCTTTTCCAGGGTAATATGTATGTATAATTTGAATTTCACACAAGAAGTTGGAACACTCAAGTTGGACAACGGTGTAGAATTTCACGTATGTGGGATAGCCTTGCTATTTAAAATACATAGTGCTGGGAAGAGTGACTGAAATTTATTGTAGGTATAATTTCCCCAATTATTATTTCATTTCTACAAGCACTTGCATGGTACATCTTCCACTCCATTTGAGATGTTTGTTAAGTTATTTTGCTACAGAAAATGTTCAACTCACTCAGCGTTACACCAGATTTGTGCTACCTTACAATTCTCAGAAATTTCTGTCTGTGTTTTTGAAGACCCGAGTGGTACTCGCCCGCAACATGTTTTGTAACATGTGACAAATTTATACATGCGATACGTCATTTAAATAATATTCTCAATATAATGAAATCAAAAAAAAACAATATTAAAATAAGTTGTACTCGCAATTCATAGCAAAAGCAAATTTACAATATTTTCAGAACACTGGACACTCCAAACACAATAATTAAAATTCAAAGCAACCTTAATACATAACTGAATACAACACGTGAAAAATATTGGAAAACACATAAAATATTACGGTATTCCTGTTCACCAAACATTTTTAATGCTAAATAAAGAAACTGTATTCAATATTTACTGACATTCATGTAACCTAGACTCTTTACAGAGTAGACCAAATAGATAACACAAATTGTAAATCACATTTTTAAATGTAAACTAACATAATCTTTAAAAATCAAAAATTAACCTGATACAACTTCCAGTTACTGTAATTTCCACCAATGTAGTTTAGTATAACAATGTCTACAATCTAGCATACTGGTAAAACATATGTTATTCATTAGATTTATAGCAGACTATGATTGTAATCTGCTAGCACTCAGGTAACCTCAATTGTATGTTTGTTCTTTTCTTAAATACATTATATTGTTTTGTAAAATGTCTATGTACATACGTATGCATTTATGTAAGTTTCTTTTGAGTAAACAACAGTTTGGTATGTTTGGTTCTTCTAAATCTGCAGGTTTTTTTTAACTTTTAGTTCAGCATCATATTATAGTCTCACCTGGACATCAGTAATTATGAAAATATGACATATCGTAGTTCTTACTTTGTGAATCATATACATGAGACAATCTGTATACGAGACTTAAAAATAAAGAGGTTTGTAATATTAAGTGTACAATTTTTTATAGCCAGCAAGTGGTTTTACCTTTGACTCCCCTCAAAGTACAAACTTTTGATTTATACTTTTTGAGCATTTATAATGCTGACATTGCTGTGCTGAAGATTGTACACAAAGAAACTGCAAATACATTATTTATTGTCCATAACATTACAAGTTCTGTACCTCACACAAGTACTTTTTTCAAATTGCATAATTCCATTTGCATAGTGCAGATCTTAAATGCAGTTTTGTTATGCTCTGTACCATTATACAGATCATTTTAGCCTTATAGGGACATTGCATACATTATTGCATACATTATCAACACACTTGTCACAAGGTCATGTCATAAAATAAGTTTGCCTATTGTCTAGGTTTCCAGTCAAGCACCAAAAATACTCACANTGAATACAGTATCAACATTGAATACAGTATTAACAAACTTGTCACAAGGTCATGTCATAAAATAAGTTTGCCTATTGTCTAGGTTTCCAGTCAAGCACCAAAAATACTCACAGTGATATGAGTAATAAAATAAAAACTTTATTATTATATCAACAAGTTTCTTATAATTATAACAACTTGATATACATATTGAGTATTAGTGGTCTGAGTAATACCGTTTCTTGAGAGTGCGATATTTACGTAGCATATATAAAGCCTCCAGCTCTTTTACGACATACTGTCCATGTGCAATGAGCGCTTCTATCTTCTGCGGGTCACTAATATCTTTATTCTTCACAAAAGCTTTCCGGAGACGAGAGCGGAAGTACTCGGAACCTTGTGGATACTCACGACCCAGGTGCAGGAGCTACAAATAAATAAAAAATGTTCATGATTAATACTACTTTTTTGCTGACAGAGAGAGACAGCAACACAAAAATGCACCAATGCAGATTTCTGCTTTATTTATATAAATTTTCAATATCAGAAGGGTTGTTGAAGAGAGAAACAATCGAGTTCACAGGTTTTGGTCGACTCTTAGGTGAAGATAAAGCAGCAGGATGCAAAAGCTAGGAAAATGGGATTGCCCACCAGCATTACGTTTCCAATATGGAAAATCTAGGTGACCACACCAAGAATCGAACCTGGTTTGCCTTGGTGGGGCAGGTGACCTCAATTTTTCAGCTTCTTAGTAACTATATAACTATCATCTATATTACTGGGAAAGTCTATTTATGTTATTATCTTGACCTATTCTTGTAACCAGTATACTTAATAATGAATTTATTTTGTGATGATTCTCCAAATGTTTAATTCAATGAATTTCTTTTAATGTACCATATGTACCATGGCAGGCAGTCCTCGACTTTCATACATTCGAGATTCGTACAACTCACACTTTCATACATGACATAATTTTACCTCTAAATCAACTTTCATATGACCGACTTGGTCTTTCATACATCTAGCAACCTACCAACATTTTAATATAACACCGTTAGTTGCTATTGAACACTGCCTACCATGTTTTACAGCTTTCCCGGATCATATGTTCTCTGAGTATTTAGATATGGCAGTCATATTGGCACAATACAAATGAAGCTTGTTATAATAATACAAGAATCTCTGAAAAACTTTTACATAGTTTTTAAAACCTACAAAATAAAATGTTATATTTGCACAACAATTTTACAGAAAGTAGGAAACATAATTAATGACCTTATTCAATCACATAGTACTTACAATTAAATACGTATATAGGTGGTGAAAATCAACATTTCAGGTAAGAAAGTATTGCAAATTTATATTTATTCACAATTTTCAATTAAACACTTGTTAAAAATATCATGTTTATCAATTAAATGTATTAAAATTCTACCAAAATGATTTTATTTTAAATTTTTCTTTGGAACAGAACCCTTCTTATTACATGTGTATATATATATGAGTCAACTTTCACACACATTTTCAGGAACACATTATGTATGAAAGTAGAGGACTGCCTGTATTTGATCAGTTCTTAAACTTAAATATTCATTGTATTGTACCTTCAGTATTACTTGTTTATATGAGGTTGATGATTGGAATGCCAGGCAACAGTACCCATGAGATGTTTTCTACAGTGGTTTTACTCTGCCTGCAGCAGTATGAAGTCATGCTAGACAGAGGTGAGTACTTGCAATAAAATTCAAGTCAGAAACGCAGGAAATTCACTTCATTACATTTTCAATATTGTTCCACCTGGTTGACTTATTTCTCCAACTTTTAAACAGGATTTGATTTATAATTCTTTCATCAGTTAACTCGAAGTCTCATGTACAAAGTATGTAAATGATGTGGAAAAAAAATATGCCACTGCCACATATTATTAAAGTATGCATAGTATGTTAGAAAAGCTGTTTCTGTTTCAGAACAATGTTCAGGAATTACTGTAAATTAAAAAATAAATTATTTATATTATACTGTTTCCTTTAAAATGCTAATATTACCATGCAAAACGACCACACATACATCAGTGTTCTTTCCAAATGCATGCATTTTTCTGGGCTTGCTGCCAAAACAGTTTTCTTTCTCTCATCCAATTGAAGATGTTAGTAACAAAAAATAATGATTTAAAGGGATGGTGAAAATATCCACTACAGTTTCACTTTTCCAATAATTTTTTTAGTGCATCTTCTTAAACTATAAATTTACCTGTAAACACAGAAGTACATGCCTCCTTAACATTAAAAATTTTTACACTGTGAAGACAGCCATATTTAATGCAATGTTGCCAACATAGTGTGGATAAAGTCTTTCTTTTTTTCGCCATTCATTCAACTGAAATAAATATGCAAATATTATTTTCAATACCATATTTTATAGATATGCTTGCAGCACCAGAATAGTCCATGTTTGGCAGCATTGTGGTGCATATGCCTAAGCGAGTCCTGCATTATGCACCATCATAATGGCCCAGCACCTCAAGTTATGGTATGGGATGGCAATGAATTCCAGTCATGCTAAAACCTAGTTTGCGTAGTTGGTACACTGCCCAGCAATTATTACATCACGGAAGTCTATCTTCAAGGTCAGTAGGATAATGTGCCACAGCATGAGGCACATATCATCCGATGGTTCCTGGATGACAGCCATGTAGCACTGCTTTCTACACCTGCACGTTCACCGAATCTCTCACCCATTGAAAACATGTGTCCCATTCTAGGACAATGACTGGCCTGCCACAACGGATGAACTTAGGGTATGCAACAAAAGCTCACAATGCTGCATCGTGTAGCAACATTCATTGCCACCCATGGTGGGACCACACAGTAGTGATTTCCCCATGTTCTCTATGTCATACAGAGCTGCAAGAATAATCATGTCACCTGTGTATGATGGGTATTTTGTGCAGTAAATCTGATTGTTAAAGTTCACATTCTTTTTAGTGTTGTAGTTTTAATGGCTATTAGTGTGAACCCTCAGCTTTCTCTTACAAGCATGTGTTTTTTTTTTAGTTTAGCAGCCACCTGGCTCAAGAAATGAAACATCTCTCACCTAACTATATGCACCAAATGTGATAATATACAGGGACAATTTTTTACGATTCAGACTGTGGAAAAAATGTATTTTCTTTATATTAAACATGTTAAACATTATAAAAAATATTGAATCACAAATACTATCATTAAGCATTATAAGGAAAAATGAAATTGCAGAGTAGTAGGCTAAAAATATTTCTGCAAAATATTTTTGAATTGAAAAATTTTCTAATACGTTTTTCTGGAAAATGTTTTAATTTGAAAATGACAAAATTTTATTAAAATAATTTGGGATGATTAAGTGAATATAGGGATTTACTTTACTATAATATTTGGTTAACAAACGCTTCAACTAAAAGAGGAAATTAAATTAAAATATAAATTCAAGGGGAATTTCCTGTCTTCACACCAGACGGGCTGCTGGGGTTCACCTTGCAAAAGAGACCAGTAAGAAAATGATAAGGAGGAATTCCCTGACTCAGTGCCTCCATATAATAGGGGGTTCACGATGCTTAACGATGAGAAATTGATAAAGGGATTTCCCCTGTGCAGGGGATTTACTTTACTATATTAACAGGTATGCTGTGTAGTTGAGAGTTAGTTCCAGCTCAAAGATTAGTGTTAGTGAGCCTCAAGTTTCGAAGTACACATTATGTTTATCCAGTTAAGTAAATGTAAAGTGCGATTGTAAGTAATGCCTATGTAAAACTGGTGTGTGCCATCATTATATTGAAGTCTGTGAGGGAAATACAAAGAAGGTAAGAGGAAAATGTAAATATTGTGGTCTAACATACAAATAGTGCAACAAAAATAAAGAGACATATAACAACTTGTAAAAATTGCCCACAGAGGATACAATCCTTGTACCGGAAGCTAATACAAAAAAATTGTTGGAGAAACTATTTCTGGGAGAAGTAATTTGCATCAGGAATCAATGTAAGAATATTTATTTTTAAAATTAAAATACAAGCTGTTCACAATAGGAAATAAAAGATTTTTCAAAAATATCATTTTAATAAATACTCAGAAACTGAGTGTTCAATTATGCTCAAATTTTTAGTCAGATAGCAAATAATATTTACTTCATGTTATTAAATCAAATTTAGGGATTTAAAATTTTAATTCTGCGATACCCTTAAGACGTAAGGAATCGTAAATTCAAGAATCTAAAATCTAGGAATCGAGCCATTAAAAACCAATTACTACAGAAACATCACCTTCGGCATTTATTCGTGTACAATGCCCTTTTTAATACTATTTAGTGCAAATAGTTAGAAGATGAATTACTTACTGCACCTGATACAATCATGGATGTTGCAAAAACACCCCAAACATTGATGAAGTAGCTGTGATGGCCGACTTGGCAGAATACCGTGGCAAACATACTTTGTGGAGTTGAGACATCATTTGGCAGGCAGCAGAGAATATCTCTCCACTTACATGGTGGAAGGGATATTGCACAACTCTACAGTTATCTAAAGTTGCTATAAGGATTCTTAGTATTCCACCAACAGCTGCTTCAATGGAACTGAAAGGCTTCCAGCACATTTAAAACCAAAAAGAGGAACAGGTTAACAGCGAAAGCACTGGCAAGCGGGTTTCTGTTTCTTAGAATCTATTTTTGTTGTCACTGCAAGAGAGTCCATCAAATCCAAGTAAACAAGAATATTGTGATATAAGCAGCAGCAGTTCTATGGACATTGAGACAACCAACAGCAACAGTGAGCATGAAGACTAACTACATATTTAGTACCGTGTTGTGTAAAGTCATTTCATTTGCTAAAAAATTATTAATCCAAGTGTGTAGTGCAGCCTGCCAGGAATTATAAAGGTATTAGTCTCTGCAACATTTTTGACTGTGTATTTTGTGACTTTTCGAGCATATTGCCACCAGACCTCATAAAGGTATTGTTTAGATTCTAGGAAATATTTTTCAGAATGTGTATTGTAGGGACTTTTCAAGCACATTGCCTTTCATGAATGATAACATTACTATTTAAAGTCTACCGTTCACATTTTCTTTTTTATGTTATGTGTGTTTAATTAAATCTCGTAAACCATGTTTGATTTATAATTTGCTTAATTTAAAAATTTACATTACATATAGCATATAGAACTTCAGATTTGTTCATAAAATATGTGTAACTGTACACTTGTTGCACCAAATGGTAATTATTAAGTTAAGGGGCTTTTCTGTAAAAAAAAAAAAACCCCAAAAAGTGGTATATTTCCACTCTACACGAATATACTAGAGGCATAGCTTTAAAATAAGTACAACATATTTTTAAAAATTGAACAAAATTGTGAAATGACTGTTCAGACAGATTGTTTACGTTAGGGAATGAAACGTCCTAGACCAACAAAAGTTGCATTAACGGGTTCTGCACAGCTTACCTTGTTCATATTCAAGATGGCGTAATGTTAAAATAAGTAGAAAATATTTAAAGAAATCACTAAATTTGATGTTTACGCCTATTAACGTCTATCCCCATTAATAATGGGTGCGCATTGCATATTTCATGCAATCTAGTGGCAGCAGATGCCATCACGGGCCTCACATTAGTATGCCAGTGTCTGGCCACAGGTGCGGATCGCGGTGAGTTAGGTGTTGCTCCGTCCGTGATTTACAACGGAGAAAGTGAGCAAGAGTGCGTTTGTGCGTTATATTAGCCTATTAACGAGTGCTTCTGTGTATATATTCGGCTGTAAACGAGTGTTTCAGTGCGTTATATGCGCGTATGTGGCGCTTTGTGGAAGATTGTAATTTCATTGAGTGAGGTGAGGTTGAATTGGCCACTGACCACCCGCCTACATTGGTGACGAAATTGATATTATTTTGGTGAGTTTTACGGCTCCTTTAAGTCCCTAAAATCCTAAATTCGTAGTTTGGTGTGAAACCCAAAAATCCTAACAGGTAGCTTAACGTGCAAATGTAGTTATATTACGTAATTCAAACAAGGTTTTTCCGGATGTTTTAACCCCACAATTTCACATTCTTTCTCAACTAACCTAGGATTATTGGTAGGTAACGCAGAACACGAATATAGTAGCGTCATTAACGTATCACTAATTGTATAATATGTGCCCACCTAACAGAACCTAACCCCATTATGGGTGAATCACTATTTTACATTTTTAAACTAACCTAGGATTGTAGCAATCTTAACTAACCTAGGATTGCAGTTATTTTAACGTAGGATTATAGGGTTCCCATCTAGTCTGTGATTGTAGGGTGTTGATCAGAGATTTGATTAATATTGTATAATCTTATATTTCTTTACAACCTTACAATTCTAGGTTAGTTTACAACCCTACAATCCTAGGTTAGTTAAAAAATGTAAAATAGTGATTCACTCATTGTGGGGGTTAGGTTCTGTTAGGTTACGTGGGCACATATTAAGAAATTAGTCGTACGTTAATGCCCTTCATATATTCGTGTTCTACGTGATTAGTAGAGTGAAAATATACCACTTTTTGTGGGGGGTTTTTTTTTTTACAGAAAAGCCCCTAAACTTAATAATTACCCACCAAATCCTTGATCCATTTTGAGTTAAAAAAAATTTCTGGGAAATTTTTAGGAAACATTTTTATCCAAAACTTTCAGGCAAACCCATATCTTTGTAAAAATGACAAACGTGCCACCACATATTTCATTACATTCTGAATAACAAAGTTATAAGCACATATGCAAATAATCTGCTTCAGTCACCATGAAACTGACACATTTTTAGGCACTCAAGACAGGAGTCATTACAGTGCTGTGCAGTGGCAGATCCAGGGGGTACCAGGGGCAAGTACCCCCTCTCCCCGAGAATGTCAGTCGTTTGGATTCATAACTGTCACATTGCTGATAATCACAGCAAGTCTATGCCACTTTCATGATTGTGGTTCATGTTTACTTTATTATTGTGTAGTGTGTAATGGCAACGTAGAAAATACAACTACAAAGTCAACATACAACTTAAAATTATTAAGGACAAGTTGAACCACTGTTTTATAATCCTTTATGAGATGGATATGACTGAGAAATGAGAGGGTGGATGGCAGGTTTATCCCTTCCACTCCCGCTAGTCCACTAGCCCGCTTACTGCTCACATGCCCGGGCACCCTGACGTTGAACCGAACCTAGAGGTGGTCACTTGCGGGAGTGCATTGTATATTTTCTTACATACTTGAAAGACATCCAAATTTCAGGTGACTGAAGATACTGTATGATGTATTGATTCTGTGCATACGGAAATTTCTTCTTGCATGGATATATTGTGGTTAAGTAATAAGAATTAGTATATATTATTATTTCTCTTATTTTTGTTTATATTTCCTGAAAAAAGTTTTTAAGCCAGGGAATTGTAACTATAACAAAAAAAAAAAACACAGTGCCCAAAGTCAATTACGGGTAATTATCAAGAGTAGCGACTTTTCTGTAAACCCCCCCCCTCCCCGAAAAGTGGAATATTTCCACTCTACTAATTATGCAGAACACATATACACTAGGGGCATTAACGTCCGACTAATTTCGTAATATGTGCCCACCTAAGCTAACTGAACCTTACTTCACAATGGGTGAATCACTATTTCACATTTTTAAACCAACCTAGGGTTCTTGGGTTTAAAACTAACCTAGGATTGTAGGGTGTTAATCTAACCTAGAAATTTAGTCTAATCTAGGATTTTAGGGATTTAAAGGAACCGTAAAATACACGGAAAGAATATGAATTAACTCACCAAGGTAGGCGGCGGGTACAATTCCTCTGTCCACGACCCATTCAACTGTCGTGCATCTGACCTCAATCCACAAAACACCACGATCTACTAAAAAATCCAAGTAACTACCGCCACATAGGTGAATATTACGCGCAGAAGCAGTCGTTTTTGCACCCTCGAATCTTAAATCACAAGCCTTCGCACGGTCGGATTCAGACGTCACAACTCACAACCACAAAAACACATCCGCACTGTGTCGCGCCTCAACTTCAACTAATGGCATCTAAACTTCCATGTAAAATTCCATGACGATGACGTCTACAGACCCCACAGCCAAAAAGGTGACGGCACAATGCGCATTTGTTCACGTTAATAATGCATTAATTCACCAAAAATCATTGCGTCCGACGTAAGCAAAGCGGCGAACTGCTCCTACTTTTAACTATTTTATTTAATACTCTATACTTACTTTAACATTACGCCCTCCTGAATATTAACAAGGTAAGCTGTGCAGAACCCATTAATGCTACCTTTGTTGGTCTAGGACGTTTCCTTCAGAAAAGCAGTTACTCTGGATAATTATTGATTAATCAACATTGGACACAAGATAACAAGTCTCACCATCAGAAATAATACCTTTGTGCTGTCATTAACACAGGTAATAACAAAAAACCTGGGTAATAAATCACAACACCTTGTCGCCTGTGGTTCTCGCCATACATTGTAATACTTTCATGATTTTATATTAATGCTGTACGTTGGTGAAGTAGTAATATGCCACATCACCAATGTTTACAGGAAATTATTTGTGTACTTGACACATTTTAAAAATTGGTTACCACGTTTAAAGACATAGTGCAGGAATTTAAATCACCATGCTAATTAATTTGTAAAAAGTCAACAAATTTGTATAGATACGCATGAGTATAAAAGAATACCCCAACTTTGAAGGTCTATAATATCAAAACCAAACAACCTACAACCTTGGTTCACCAATCAAATGAACCGTGGAACTGTGAAGTTTGTTTACCATATCTTCATAAATGTTCAATGTGACCACCACGAATGGCCCGAACTACATCTAGGCGATAATCAAACTCGTTCCACACTCTTGTCAGCATGTCCGGTGTTATGGTTTGGATGGCGTCCGTAATTCTAGTTTTGAGGTCGTCAATGTTAGCCGGCAAAGGTGGACTAAACACTTGATTCTTTATGTCCCCCCATAGAAAAAAATGCACGGGGTAAGATCCGGGCTTCTTGGGGGCCAGTGATGAAGAGCCTGGTCACCAGCTGCTCCTCGACCAATACAGCGGTGCGCGCGAACAGCTAGATGCCAATGGGATGGTACACCATAAAGTTAACATCAGACCGTCCCCATCACATTGATGTGTCGAATGCGAGCTCACTACCCCCTCACCACCTCAAACCGAGAGTTACGAACGCCATCCAAACCGTTAACACTGGACATTCTGACAAGAGCGTGGAACGAGTTTGATTATCGCGTAGATGTTGTTCGGGCCGCTCATGGTGGTCGCATTGAACATTTATGAATGTATGGTAAACAAACTTCACGGTTCCACGATTCATTTGATTAGTCAATCAAGATTGTAGGTTGTTTGGTTTTAATATTAAAGACCTTCAGAGTTGGGGTATTCTTTTATACTCAGCCTGTATTATACTGATACAGGACACAAGGGGCATATCAGAGTTCATGAATGATAGAGGTCTTGATACAAATAAAAGCACTAAATTTGATTTTTTAATTTCTTCACACAGCTATCATTTACAACATTATACTACTTTATATCCACCATTACTCTTGTTATTTTTAGTGAGCACAATATTAAATGTTTATCTCAATTTTAATTACAGTCCTTATCACTGTCTCTATATTGGTTACGGTAATTTAATTTACACTCATTATTTACACATATTCATTCTTTCTATTTCCATCATTCCAAATGTCTGTCACTCATGCATCCAGTTCAATTAGGGTCATTCCATGTCAAATCAACCAAAAAAATTACAAGTTTGAAATTTACATTCATGGATTGTAACCACACTCCTAATTATGATAGTGCATGTAAAGAAAATAATTCAGAATTTTTTTCAGAATTTTTTAATGTCTCATTTGTTAGATACAGCCATCATTTAATATCAAAATTTGCAAAAAAAATTATGTAGTGTAATTTTGAATTGCTTATAACTTTGGTCCTAATTAAGCTATATCTGGGTAAGATCTCAGAGATCACATAAAATTGGCCTTACCATGATATGCATGATGCAACCAATGGCATTTCCCGTCTGCCTCATCGCTGACAACGAACTGTGGACAACCTCGGAGACTACTTTAAAGGATGGTAAACGGCTCGTACACATACAATACATACCTGATCAAATGAGTGTATACAGGCTGTATGAGAATAAATCAATTAAACAGTGATTTCAAGAAGCCATGTTTGTCTTTGTTCCTTGCCGGACATTCCTGCATCCATTACCCATGCGGTGTCACATTTAAAACGTACTTGTCGTACACTTTCAATTGTACTTAGTAAATTTCCTGAGTTGGATAATTTTTGTGAGATAAACAATAGTAGCCACAACTTCTGAGTCAGCCTTTGTGTGTGTATATATACACACACAAACATATGTATATATATAAATATATATACACATATATATGTGTATATATATACATACACACACACACAAGCTGTGCCCGTGGCTCCGCTCACATGGACTACAGAATTATTGCGCTTGAGACGATGCTATTGAAAGACTTGATTTTCGTTTGCGAGGCATTATTGTCAATTTTAAACACTACAATTGGTATGTCTTTTAACATAGAATGATTAAAGGAAATTGCATATTGAGTAAATTATTTGAGATATTTTCTCATGATAAAAGTAGCCAATAACACCTTTCAGCCCTCCAACTATTTTTGTTTCAAGAAATTACGTCAATCTGTTGCTTGGTTGCGACATTGCATTGTTATTCCGTTTGTGTACTTTTATCTACAAGATAACCAAAAACTTAGATAATATAGAAACATTGATATACCGATATTTTTCAGTTGCATATCAACTGTTAAGTTATTTTCCATATTGATAATTATCAATATATCAAGTATTGACGCAGTATTGTACCCAGAGCGCTAATTTTACTAAAAAAAATTTCTGAGGGAATGAGATATTTCTTTGTGATAAAAAGTAGTCTAGGTCACTTCCCGGCCCTCCAACTATCTCCGTGCAAAAAATCACGTTGATCCATTGCGACGTGAAAGAAGGACAAACAAACAAACACACTTTTACATTTATATATTAGTAGGATATATAGATAGACACACACNAGAAGGACAAACAAACAAACACACTTTTACATTTATATATTAGTAGGATATATAGATAGACACACACTCACACAATTGAATCACACTATTATGAACACCTGCTAGAAGTGCTCTGCAGCACGTAGCCCATGATGTATGGCCCGTATGTGGGCTGATGAAGCGGGTATATCTAATATATAAAATTCTNTCCAACTATCTCCGTGCAAAAAATCACGTTGATCCATTGCGACGTGAAAGAAGGACAAACAAACAAACACACTTTTGCATTTATATATTAGTAGGATATATAGATAGACACACACACACTCACACACACACACAATTGAATCAGACTATTATGACCACCTGCTAGAAGTGTTCTGCAGCACGTAGCCCATGATGTATGGCCCGTATGTGGGCTGATGAAGCGGGTATATCTAATATATAAAATTCTCCCGTCACAGTGTTAGTCACTGAACTCCTCCGAAACGGCTAGACCGATTTTTATGAAATTTTTTATGTATACTCGGTAGGTCTGAGAATAGATTTATATCTATTTTTTACACCCCTAAGTAATAAGGGTGGCCACCCCCAAACAATTTTTTTTTATTGTTTGAACAAAATTTTTATTTTTTATTTTTTTATGATGTGGCATCAAAAAATACATACCCTCCTAAATTTTCACCCTTCTACCACCAACCCTTATTTTTTTATAGCGATATTAGTAATTTAATAAATTTTACCCTAGGTCGATAACTGATCAATTATCATCGATCATTTATCGATCTAGGTTACAATTTATTCCCACCAGGTGTCTCCCAGTGACACAGCACGGAGTAGCCGGTCTCCACTTTCTCTCACACAATAACCTTTCTCTTATTCATTTGTGCTCAGATCGTAGTAGTGACGTGTTTACAATTATATTTTCAATAATTAAGTGTACTTCTTAATTAACTTTATTATTGATCGCAAAGCTGTAATTGTTTGTATTTCCATTTTATTAATATTTATTAAATTATCTAATTTTATATTCCGTCATAGTCCACAGAGCTCCATGCCTCTTCCACTTATATACCACATCCTCACACACTTACAATAAGTTATAGTTATTTTTTTCTAATACTATAATCACTAGAAATACTTTTTATGGCAAAACAACGTTTTCCGGGTCAGCTAGTAATTCTATATAATTCGATCAACATGCTGAGTGTACACAATGCGTTTCCTGTTTGTTATTTGTCCGCAGTGATTAAATGTTGATATTGAAGTAGTTATAAAATTCTTTGCTAAAGGGAGTAAACAAATGATTGACCTAAGGTTTACAGTGTAGGTAGAATTCTATTTTGCTTAGGATGTTCAATAAACAGACATTTTATCTCTACAGTTTAATTTTTGTGGATGCATATAAATTTTATTATTTGTGCAACAGTGTTGAGTAGGCCCTATATAATTAAGCCCAGTGGCATTAAAAACTATTTTTTTTACATAACAGCATGGTTATTAAAATTAAAACCCAGTTTGTTATACTGCAATTTCATTAGCACGATGAAAGCTGGTTATGAATGAATAAAATTAAAATATTACCTTTACCCACCCTTCAATCCTGCAGTGGATAGTATCCTTTTTAGGCGAACCTCTGGTCCGCCACTGGTGCCATGGTAATATTGTTGAAACACTGCGAGGTTTTGATGGGATTAGTGTACAACCCGATACCATATGTTTACACTCAGTTTATGACATCACCAATATGGCGCCAATGCAGTCACATATTTTTTCCTATTACCCCCATTCTTTTCCTCTCATAATCTAGCGGGGCATCCATGAGAATGAAGGGTTTTCGGACGGGGACACTTTCAGCATTTATAGACATTGGTATCGGGAAGTACATTTGAGCCCATCCGCCCAAATATACCACGAGATACCATATGTGGTATCGGGAAGTACACTTGAACCCATTTGCTTAAGTGTACAACGCAATATGTGGTATCAGAAAGGGCACTTTGGCCCACCCGCCCAAATATTCTACCCGATACCACGACTGAAAGACTTGTTGCCACTACAGTATCCTGACCTAACGTTACCTACCTACAAAACTGTTTATTACACCTGATACACACATTCATATTTTAACAACTTCACACTTACCTTCACCCAAAATATCAATTTTTTGCCACACTCATCCTCGTTATTAGACATCAAACACATCATCATAACCACCACATATTTTATCAGACGTCGAACACATCACCATCAGGTAATTCGCGGATACGGACTATATCACACGAATCTGTGGTCAAAACTAAGTATAAAATACTCTTTGGCAAAAATACATAAGACCTTTTGTTTACAAGAGGACAACATGAAAAGTCTAAAAACCATTGTAGCATACACATGGTATTCCACTTAGATAAAGGCACTTAGATAAAGGCGAGGTGATGTGGCAATGCTGCAACTAATGTGTAGGATGTAAGGCATATGGAAAGGGAACAAGCCAAGCTCAGTAGTGCCAAAGAGGGCATGGTGTTCACATGCAGTGAGTACTGGGATATGGCAATGACCATGGGTGCATCCGGCAGCCTAGCTCTGTACATGCTGCATGCATCTAATGTGTGGAAAAGAGCTTTTCTATGGACAGAGCAAACTTTGAACACCTGTTATGACGTTTCAACGTTTTGTATGCTGATGCTGTATGCTGTGCTTAACGTGAAATAAAGTAGTTTTATTTACTTTCATGTCGTTTTTCTCGTAAACTGAGAGCCTTATGTTTTTTTTTTACCAAACAGTATTTTCTACTTAGTTTTGATCATAGATTCGTGTGCTGCAGTCCGTATCCGCGAATTACCTGACACACTTATTACCTCCGTACACTATAGATCCTATCTCGTCCTGCAGTTTACTAGCTATTTCCACCCAATGTATTTTTCTATAAAACTTCATTTTATACCATGCTTACTACTTTATCACTTAATACGTATTCCAATTGCCATAACACCTGACACATGTATCTATTTTACAACACGCCGCACTAACAGACAATGGCCAACATAACAAAATATCTTTGTTTCTGTTGCTAAATAAACATGATCTCTTTTTTCACAATTTCATTCATTTCCCACACACACTTCGGGCTGGTTCTCGTACCTACCACTCGTTCCTGGTTTTTTTTCACTACTACCAACCTAATCAACTATGTGACCAACATTAAGGCAGTATAAATACTGGGTATAATCGTCCACCATTTTTGGTCAAACGTGCGGCAGGCAATGTGCTAGGAGTAGCACCTCAAATTCCAGTTTCTCCTTTCCAATGCAGGTAAAGACCGGGAGAAACATGGGCAGTTTGGCAATATCGCTTGAATACAATGCTTTTTTGCACAAAATGGTAGGTTGTTCTGCACAAAACTGTGCAAAACAGCACAGCTGCAGGATTTTGGATGTTTAAATTTCCTTTGACGAAATGCAGGATTTGGTTGCAGAACTGCAGATGGGATAAATGGAAATCGTCCAATTCAAGGCTTTGTGAAGTTACTGCATTATTATTGTCGAAGCAACAAATGTATACAGTGCCAGTATTTAAATCTTATTAAAAATACCTCCACTCTGGGAAACAAGACAGTGAACAAACACACTTCTACTTATTATAAATGGCATGTATATTCTTTAGAGTTGTGTGGTAGCTTAAATGGTAGGGTGTTCGACTGTGGTGTCAAAGGTTGTAACTTTGAAACTTACTTCTCTCGACTTCTCTTTTAATATATATATTTACTTTTTTCGACATTTGAATAGCTAATTCAAAGGTAGGCCTGTTATGCTTTTTCTATATCAAAATCAAAGAATACAAATTTTGATAATTAATCAGTATTGTCTTTTGTTTATAAAAAATATTTTCTATACCTGTTACATGAACGAGCACTAAAATCAGCAAGATGCCTCAAATGGTATTTATTACCTTAGTCTTTAAGGGAGAAGTAGAGTGGCTTTCAATGGAGTACTACACCTGAATGTACAACATGCACAATTCATTACAAAGAATGAAAGTTGCTACCACAATTGATAAAAACAGGTTGTCCACTGAAATTCCATTTTGGAATTCTCTGACTTTTCCCTGTTTTCAAGATTACGCTCTCCTGAATATTAACAAGGTAAGCTGTGCAGAACCAGTTTATGCGACTTTTGTTGGTTTAGGACGTTTCCTTCAGAAAAGCCAGTACTCTGGATGATTGCCAATTAAAATTTTAAATAATTACATGACTCTGTATTCATTGACAAACAACTTTTGCAGAGTAGCAAATTATTTACATTTTCCCTGACCCAGGTGAAAATTCCCCGACATTTCCGTGACTTTTCCCTGTGGGTGGACACCCTAAAAAACTAACAATTTATATTTCATACAAAAGAAGACAGCACATATTTTGTAACAATAAAAAATACTTTGCAAGAATTTACTTGTTTAAATATTTTTTAAAAAATGTATTGATAAAAGGGTAATTATCTAGTTTAGGGGCTTTTCTGAAAAACACAATAAAAATTTAAAATTATGATATATTTCTACTCTACTAATGATGCAGAACACGAATATACGAGGGGCATTAACGTCCGACTAATTTCGTAATATGTGCCCACCTAACCTAACAAAACATAACCCCACGATGGGCGAATCACTATTTTACATTTCTAAACTAACCTAGGATTGTTGGGTTTTACACTAACCTGTGATGTTAGGAATTTAAACTAACCTAGGATAGTAGGGTTTTACACTAACCTAGGATGTTTGGGTTTTACACTAAAATACGAATGTAGGATTGCAGGGATTTAAAGGAACCGTAAAACACACCAAAAGAATGTAAATTGACTCACCTAGGTAGGGGGCTGGTATAATTCCTCTGACGTTAATAGACACAAACAAACATATTTCGCAAGTTTTTTTTAATATGTTCTACTTATTTTAACACTACGGCCGCTTCAATATCAACTAGGTAAGCTATGCTGAATTCATTAAAACAACTTTTGTTGGCATAAAACGTTTCGTTCATAAACGTAAACAAACTGTCAGAAACAGTCATCTCACAAACTTGTTCAATTTTTTAAAATATGTTGCACTTATTTTAAAGCGATGCCCCTAGTATATTCGTGTTCTGCATCATTAGTAGAGTAGAAATATATCATAATTTTAAATTTTTATTGTGTTTTTCAGAAAAGCCCCTAAACTAGATAATTACCAAAAAAAATAATGTTTACAAAAATTTTTAATAATTAATTTATTTCACTCACTGAAGTTCTAATTTTTGTAACTGAAGTGGATGTCCATAAAATTAATTATTAAAAATGTTTCTCAATATTCTACCTAATATGTTAATGCATAAAATGGTCTGGCTTGATGAAGTAATAGAGGAGAGGGGGTAAGGGAATGTGTACAATATGCTTTCTACAGCATCCAGAATGTAAATACACTTAATTTTTCATTAAAAATATCCTTATTTTATATTATTTTTAAAGTATTTAAATAAAACAACTCTAGCATTATATTTTACAGTGTTACATAGTACTTCCTTTCTTCTTTCATATGCAACTTAAATCATACTGTCTGACAATTATGGTAATGTGTGTAGTACATTTTAATGAACTCTGCATTTTGTACAGTTGGGTACAGGCTTCATTAAAAACTAGTCTACTTTTACCTTAGTGTTATCAGTGTTAGAAAATGTAAAAAAGGCTATGTTCATGTATTGATTTAGTTTACGCTTTTGTGCATAAATATATTTCATTTATTTATTGTTCTATATGTTTCATGCTGTAGAACTCGTCAACACAATACAAATAAATTATTACAATACTAATAGTATAAACACGAGAGGAAACGGGGAAAATAAATAATATATACATAGCACAGCACAAATACAAACTAAGTATAATTAAAATTATTAAGCTTATTACGGGCCATTGTGAAATCAAATTCATTTGGACAAAATATGGCAGTTTTATAGTTAAACAAAACAATAACTTGAAATAATAAGGTAGAAACATTTAATACGAATAAGGGTTGCAGAAAATTTATTTACACCATAAACAGATTTAATGACAAGGGATTCAATTAGGTTGTTTTTAAAAGTTGGGTACAGATCAATAGCCTATTGAACAATCTTCTACCAGCATCGTTTACACATTGTATTAATTTTTCTTTATTTTCTCAGTGAAGACAGAAATTTTTGTTTCTATTTGTATGATGTTCACGAATATCAATAATTTACAGTATTTACTTTCAGTTTTTTTTAATAAAGAGTAATGTTTTGTAAAGGTTCAAGTAAATACATGACCCAGTGAGAATGCCAGTAAATTCAAATGGGTCGGAGCAATAGTCACATAAATCTTTTTTACATAAATAGTTTTTTTTAACATACGGAATTTTTACTGCTATAATGTTATTAAGTAACATCAAATTAGTGTAATAAATAATTTCATATTGCTAAGCAACAATGTAAATCAGGATCCAGAATACAAACATTCAGTAATGGCATTTCTTCTTAGGGCTTTTAAGGAGAAGTCCTCATTATCTGCACAATCCATAGAGGAAAGATGGTAGATTTGCTTGATCAAGGTTGCTTGCAAGGAACAGTGAATTTTAGTAGCCAACTTCCATTCTATATTAGGTAATGAATAAGAGGGAGGATTTAAATTTAAATGCAGTAATTATCCAGAAGGAAACGTCCTAGACCAACAAAAGTAGCCCTAATGGGTTCTGCACAGCTTACCTTGTTAATATTCAGGAGGGCGTAATGTTAAAATAAGTAGAACGTATTAAATAAAATAGTTAAAAGTAGGAGCAGTTCGCCGCTTTGCTTACGTCGGACGCAATGATTTTTGGTGAATTAATGCATTATTAACGTGAACAAATGCGCATTGTGCCGTCACCTTTTTGGCTGTGGGGTCTGTAGACGTCATCGTCATGGAATTTTACATGGAAGTTTAGATGCCATTAGTTGACGTTGAGACGTGACACAGTGCGGATGTGTTTTTGTGGTTGTGAGTTGTGACGTACGAATCCGACCGTGCGAAGCAGGCTTGTGATTTAAGATTGGAGGGTGCAAGAACGAGTGCTTGTGTGCGTAATATTCGCCTACGTGGCGGGTGTTACTTCAATGTTTTAGTAGATTGTGGTGTTTTGTCGATTGAGGTAAGATGCACCACCGTTGAATGGGTCGAGGACAGTGGAATTGTACCCGCCGCCTACCTAGGTGAGTTGATTAATATACTTCCGGTGTATTTTACTGTGACTTTAAAACCCTAAAATCCTACATTAGATTAACACCCTAAAATCTTAGGTTAATTTAAAACCCAACAATCCTAGGTTAGTTTAAAAATGTAAAATAGTGATTCACTCATTGTGGGGTTAGGTTCTTTTAGGTTAGGTGAGCACATATTATGAAATTAGGCATCCGTTAATGCCCCTAGTATATTCGTGTTTTGCTTAATTAGTAGAGTGGAAATATACCACTTATCAGTTTTTTTTTTTTTTTTTACAAAAAAGCAGCTACCCTTGACAACGTACCACAAAAGCAAACGCCTGTCATATACATATACCACACACAGTAAAATATACTGGAAGTATGTGAATTTACTCATCTATGTAGGTCAAAACAATGCAAATTCAATAAAGTGGCTAACGCCCAGGTAACACCCGCCACATAGACGATTGTCATGCACAGAAGCACTCGTACTTGCACCCTCTATTCTTAAATCACAAGCCTTCGCACGGTCGGATTCGTCACAACTCACGCGCGCAGCAACACATGTAAACTGCAACTAACCTTTGGTAACATCTACACAACCACAGCAAACAGGTGACTGCTGATTCATATTTGTTTACATTACTACAGCATTACAGGACTATACAACATGGCGTCTGATGTAAATAGAGTGGCCAAACTCCTAGTATATTATCTATTTTGTTTTTGACATTCTGCTTATTTTATCATTACGCCCTCCTAAATATGAAACAGGTAAGGTGTGCAAAAGCCATTATATAACTTTTGTGGGTCTACCATGTCTCCTTCAAAAAAAACCGCTATTCTTTATAATAACCCTTGTGGAATACTGAGCAATATAAGGAAGGTAATTTTGGTAAATCTTGCAGGTTGAATGATAGTGCATAGTTAGCTGCCAGTCCACAGTTTTTTTGGTGATAGTTCATGATAATTAACACCCAGAAGTTAATAATTTACATAAGACATGTATTTCGCAAAAACAGTTGGTGGCCAGAAAATGAGTAATTTTACTACATTGTTTTTCAGTGTAGTGCCCTAAAAAAATATCTTGGTGTAGAA
>NQII01005255.1:29868-94275 GCA_002778355.1 Clitarchus hookeri | reverse complement strand
CATTAACGGGTTCTGCACAGCTTACCTTGTTCATATTCAAGATGGCGTAATGTTAAAATAAGTAGAACATATTTAAAGAAATCGCGAAATTTGATGTTTACGTCTATTAACGTCTACTGCCATTAATAATGACTGCGATTACATATTTCACGCAATCTAGCAGGCGAATAAGTCATCACGGGTCATACGTTAGTATGCCAGCGTGTGGCTACAGGTGCTGGTCGTGGTGAGTTAAGTGGTGTTCCGTTCATGATTTAAAACGAAGAAAGTAAGCAATACTACATTTCTGCGTTATATGGCGCTTTGTGGAAGATTGTGATTTCATTGAGTGAGGTAGAATGGGCCGTTCACAGAGTATGTACCACCCGCCTACATTGGTGAGTGCACTGATATTATTTTGGTGTGTTTTACGGCTCCTTTAAATCCCTAAAATCCTAAATTCGTAGTTTGGTGTGAAACCCAAAAATCCTAACAGGTAGCTTAACGTGCAAATGTAGTTATATTACGTAATTCAAACAAGGTTTTTCCGAACGTTTTTACCCCACAATTTCACATTCTTTCTCAACTAACCTACGATTATTGGTAGGTAAAGCAGAACACGAGTATAGTAGCATCATTAACGTATGACTAATTGCATAATATGTGCCCACCTAACCCCATGATGGGTGAATCACTATTTTACATTTTTAAACTAACCTAGGATTGTAGCGATTTTAACTAACCTAGGATTGCAGTTATTTAAACTAACGTAGGATTATAGGGTTCCCATCTAGTCTGTGATTGTAGGGTGTTGATCTGGGATTTGATTAATATTGTACAATCTTATATTACTTTACAACCTTACAATTGTAGGTTAGTTTACAACCCTACAATCCTAGGTTAGTTTTAAAACGTAAAATAGTGATTCACCCATCGTGGAGTTAGGTTCTGTTAGGTTACGTGGGCACATATTAAGAAATTAGTCGTACGTTAATGCCCCTAGTATATTTGTGTTCTACGTGATTAGTAGAGTAGAAATATACCACTTTTTGGAGTTTTTTCTTCAGAAAAACCCCTAAACTTAATAATTACCCCTAGTCGGTTTTGTTCTGTATTAGCACAACCTGCACCGATATTTATTTTAAGATGTTCTTGTATCATTGTACTAATTGGTAGTTGTAGCAAGCATAGCTGTTAGTTCATTTTGTGATGATTGTCGTCACAACAATCCTGACGATGCTTCATAACTATCTGCTTCTGCCTGTGTCAGTAAAATTGGTTTTCTCAAGATTCAAACCTGAAGCCATACTCAAAGGGATCAGTATCGTAAATAATGTGTGTATAATTTCCTAGTTATTAATTGATAAAAAAAATGCAAATCGACCTGTGTTCAATATAAACGTAAAGTCATGTGATAAAAATGATCTTACATTGTTCATATGAAATTACTTACTGTTTTGTACAACTCTATAACACGTGAACGCTGAAACATTTTTTATTTCCATCTAATCAACATAAACAATGGTATACCCTGTTCTGCGTGTATTCCTCAACCTGGACTTTGATTGTCAATATCAATCGTGAGGAGGTACGTAGCCTTTGAGTCTTAACTCGTATAGCCAGCAAAACTTATTCTAATATTATGTATACAAACTTTTACAGATTTCATTGCCCAGTATTCCAATTTGTAAAATGTGATGGAGAGACGAGGGTAAGCGTCACAAACTAAAGGCATATCTCATTGAGGCGTAGAAAGTCGTATAATTATAGTGTAGACAACCTGATGTCCAGACGAGAGTAAAGAAATGCAATTTAGAGTGCTGGAAAGCCAAGATGTTGAAGACGTTTAAACCGTTCTTAGTTATTCTCTCCCTCTCAGGAGTCCGCATTGAAAGAGGATATGATCGATATCATGAACACACTCTTTGCAGTAACACATTGGCATGGAGAAGACGGCTTTAAACAGCCCATGATTGAAACGCAGTCTGAGTAAAGTGGTAAGGTAACGACGCGAATCTTTGTGTCGGTTAAACTATGGCTGAATCTGTAAAGAAGGTTGCAACAAACTATACCATCCATCACCTTTACCGTGTTGCCACTGTCAGGTCTATCGCTCTAAATAGAATGTTTCAGTCCATCCAGGTAACAGGAAGAAGGGCCCCAATTCTTCAACCCTCGCGATTTAGCAATCTTGTCCACCATCTCGTTAGCAGTGATCCCCATAGAACTGGGTAACCTTGTAAAATTAATTAGTATGCCTTTAAGACATAGCAATTTGAGCTGAGATTTAATTCTCACAACTATGTCATCAAGTCTTGGTCGATTAGTCACATTCGTCAGTGCAGTGAGTGTGCTCAGAGAATAAGAANTCACATTCGTCAGTGCAGTGAGTGTGCTCAGAGAATAAGAATAAATCCATATGTCGTGAATGGTTTGATTAAGACAGTATTCCAAGACCTTATAAATGGCAAAAGCCTCTGCTTGGAAGGTAGAAGAGGTATCGAGCAATTTATGTATCTCTGAAGCCCTAAGAGCTAGAATTAAATAAGCAGAATCTGTAGCATTGGGGGTCTTCAATCCGTAAGTGTGGAAAGAGTGTGGATGCTGTGCAAGATGGAGTTTCAAAAGTACTTGGCCTTCTGGAAGGGTAAATCGTTTTTAGAACCNGAAGAGTGTGGATGCTGTGCAAGATGGAGTTTCAAAAGTACTTGGCCTTCTGGAAGGGTAAATCGTTTTTAGAACCAGTAAAAAGTTGTATCAAGGTACAATTGTGGTAGATGGCTGCATAGTCCACTGAATAGTAGGTGAAAGCATCATGAATTGGAAATGTGGCAGTATATTGTATATCTGGTAGAATATGCAAATCCAAAGACGACACTAGCAAATGAGATAGATGACTCCTAAAATACTGTGCCTTGATCCAAGAAGAAGTTGCCAGATATCTTGATGCAAGTCATACAGAGAGATGTCAGACCTAACATGTCAGGCAGGAATGGCTGAAGAATGCAGTGCCCCTACACACTTCCGTAAACACTCATTGTGAAGATGCTGCAAAGAAGTTTGAACATGGATGCTGCATGGCTGCATAAAAATACTTCCATAATCCATCTTAAGCCATAGAAAAGACATATACACTGGAGAGCCAAAAAAAACTGGTTTAGGAGTGCGAATGCAGATAACAGATGTATGGAACCAATCAGAGTAATGCGATGCGATCGGCAGCGCCTACATAAGACAACAAGCGTCTGGCGAATGTTGCTAGATCGGTTACTGCTATTACAATGGTAGGTTATCAAGATTTAAGTGAGTTTGAATGNAGCGTCTGGCGAATGTTGCTAGATCGGTTACTGCTATTACAATGGTAGGTTATCAAGATTTAAGTGAGTTTGAATGTGGTGTTATAGTCTGCGCACGAGAGATGGGACATAGCATCACCGAGGAAGCGATAAAATTTTGATTTTCGCGTACGACCATTTCACGAGTGTACTGTGAATATCGGCAATCAGGTAAAACATCAAATCTTCGACATCGCTGCGGCCGGAAAAATATCGTGAAGGAATTGGTCAAACTACGACTGACGAGAATCATTAAACGTGACAGACATGCAACCTTTTCTCAAATTAGCGTAGATNGGAATTGGTCAAACTACGACTGACGAGAATCATTAAACGTGACAGACATGCAACCTTTTCTCAAATTAGCGTAGATTTCACTGCTGGGACATCAACAAGTGCCAGTGTGTGAACTATTCAACAGACCATCATTGATATGGGCTTTCGCAGCAGAAGGCCCACTCGTGTACCGTTGTTGACTGCACTACTCAAAGCTTTACGCCTCGCCCGGACCAGCCACCACTGCCATTGGACTGTTGATGACTGGAATAACGTTGCCTAATCTGACGAGTCTCATTTCCAATTGTATCGGGTGGATGAACGTGTACCGGTATTGAGACATCCTCTTGAATCCATGGACCCTACATGTCAACAGGGGACTATTCAAGCTGGTGGAGGCTCTGTCATGGTATGAGGCGTGTGCAGTTTGCGTGAAATAGGAGCCCTGATACGACTAGATATGACTCTGACCGGTGTCAGATATGTAAGCATCCTGTCCGAACACCTGCACCCATTCATGTCCATTGTGCATTCCGACAGATGTGGACAATTCCAGCAGGACAATGCGACACACCACACATCGAGAGTTGCTACCGAGTGGCTCCAGGAAATCTCTTCTGACTTTAGACACTTCCATTGGCCAACTAAATCATCAGACATGAACATTATTGAGCATATCTGGAATGCCTTGCAACGTGCTGTTCAGAAGATATCTCCACCGCCTCGCACTCCTGTGGATTTGTGGACTGCCCTACAGGATTAATGGTGTGAAATGCCTCCTGCATACCTTCAGACATTAGTCGAGTCCATACCACGTCGTCTTGCGGCACTTCTGCGCGCTCGATGGAAGGAGCCTACACGATATTACGCAAATGATAAGAGAATTCATAGATAACATGCACGAGAAGCAATGGAATCATAGCGGAAAGTAAACAAGAGATAAATGTTATCTCAAGGTCATGGAGTTGGGAGAATTTTGCGCATCTGTTATACATAGATGAACGTGGCAGCACACAGTATTATTAGTGTGCTAATGCTACCATTGGTGTTGATGATAAGTTACAGCAAAATGAGAACCACTCAGCCGATTTCGTTCAAACGAACTTTATTTTCATTTATGCATAATACGCAAGCACTGCATGACCAAGAACATGCAAATGTACAATTGTACCAATACTTCCTATAAATCCGTTATTCATCTCAAAACTCGAACTTCATCTTCTTATGTGAAGACAGAACAGGCGATGAATGAATAGTAATTAACAACACCTTCATGTACTGGTGCTGTTTTTCAACAAATTATATCACTGGGATCCATCAGTTCAGTGGTTCTAATTTCGCTGTAACAAAACCTCAACACCAACAGCAGGATTAGCACACTGCTTCTGCGTTAACCTATGTATAACAACTGCGCAAAATCTTTATAATTCCATGACATTCAGATAAAGCTTATCTCCTGTTTACTTCTCACTACGATTGCATTGCTTCAAAATGCATGTTATCTATGAAATTCTCTTATCAGTTGCACCCTTTGTGCAAGAGTGGTGTAACTCTAATTCACTGTTGAGATAAAGCTCAGAACAGAGGTAAGTATAAAGACAACTTATCGTCCTGCACCAAACCTTACATTTTGTGTAGCGACCAGAGAGAGCTTCCTTAAGGATAACGTCCAAAATGCCACGAAGACTTACAGCACCAGAAGGTCTTATTATCCATGTAAAGTGCAAAGTAGTGTANGGATAACGTCCAAAATGCCACGAAGACTTACAGCACCAGAAGGTCTTATTATCCATGTAAAGTGCAAAGTAGTGTATGGCAAGCCGCGTGCTGTCATAGTCCATGCCTCGCGAGCTCTCCAGATTCAGTCGCTGTCGACTGAAGGGGTCAGCACATACCACATCGCGCTCCGGGTGCTTTTGCATTTTCGCGCCAATCATCAACTGCCATAGTCTAATGTTACTCACTGGAACCTGTTCTTTTCTGCACACGGAGATGCCGCCCCTTCTTCTCTGGGAATAGCATCGCCATGGGAAGCTTAACACACCAGTAATTCATTGTTGTGCACACATGTGTACTTTCGCAGTTTTGCCTATCTGGTGGGTTACAGGCCAGAATCAGTGTAAAGTTTTTACCTAGAGTGATGTAAGTGTTTTTGTGCAAGAGTAATTACATGCAAATTTTCAGACATTGTATCTTTTATTTCGAACACTGCCTCTGGGTGTTACGGTGAACGGGTCCCTTATAACATGCCTTCGCCCAGTCTCACATCTATTACTTAAGAGTCAGTATGCTCAACTCGGAGATTTTACAGTTAAGGTGAGTGGTTTAGCCTGAATAGGCCCACTGAAATTTCCATGCAAGTGTCAGGAGCTAAGGGCTCTTCAAACAATTCACCCAGGGACTACGTACATCCAGGCGAATGGCCCACCATACCCTGAGATCATCACCAACATCAACAGCAACAATTGGCACCGCCTGCCGACAGTGCCTGGCGCCTAGTCGGTATCCCACTCCAAACCCACCTAACAAATTTTTTCACCACCCCGTAAAACTTCCATTAACCCAACACCACACAGCCAACAGACGTTAAATTGGCGCAATTCTGTGGGGCCTTTACCTTCTGAAAACCCTCATTGCACAACATTTTTCTTACGCAATTTAACAGGCGTTAACTTTCCGCTATATGAGGCACATAGTCTGGTGATAAATATATTTATATAATGCAAGAAGCAGGTCAGGCCCGATAGCAGACTCAGATAATGCATCCATTCTACATTGGAGAGAGCAGAGCTTCCACCACACAACTGTAGTTGTATTATCCTTATTAAGGGAANGGATAACGTCCAAAATGCCACGAAGACTTACAGCACCAGAAGGTCTTATTATCCATGTAAAGTGCAAAGTAGTGTAGGGCAAGCCGCGTGCTGTCATAGTCCGTGCCTCGCGAGCTCTCCAGATTCAGTCGCTGTCGACAGAAGGGGTCAGCACATACCACATCGCGCTCCGGGTGCTTTTGCATTTTCGCGCCAATCATCAACTGCAATAGTCTAATGTTACTCACTGGAACCTGTTCTTTTCTGCACACGGAGATGCCGCCCCTTCTTCTCTGGGAATAGCTTCGCCATGGGAAGCTTAACACACCAGTAATTCATTGTTGTGCACACATGTGTAATTTCGCAGTTTTGCCTATCTGGTGGGTTACAGGCCAGAATCAGTGTAAAGTTTTTACCTAGAGTTATGTAAGTGTTTTTGTGCAAGAGTAATTACATGCAAATTTTCAGACATTGTATCTTTTATTTCGAACACTGCCTCCGGGTGTTACGGTGAACAGGTCCCTTATAATATGCCTTCGCCCAGTCTCACATCTATTACTTAACAGTCAGTATGCTCAACTCGGAGATTTTACAGTTAAGGTGAGTGGTTTAGCCTGAATAGGCCCACTGAAACTTCCATGCAAGTGTCAGGAGCTAAGGGCTCTTCAAACAATTCACCCAGGGACTACGTACATCCGGGCGAATGGCCCACCATACCCTGAGATCATCACCAACATCAACAGCAACAATTGGCACCGCCTGCCGACAGTGCCTGGCGCCTAGTCGGTATCCCACTCCAAACCCACCTAACAAATTTTTTCACCACCCCGTAAAACTTCCATTAACCCAACACCACACAGCCACCAGACGTTAAATTGGCGCAATTCTGTGGGGCCTTTTCCTTCTGAAAACCCTCATTGCACAACATTTTTCTTACGCAATTTAACAGGTGTTAACTTTCCGCTATATGAGGCACATAGTCTGGTGATAAATATATTTATATAATGCAAGAAGCAGGTCAGGCCCGATAGCAGACTCAGAGAATGCATCCATTCTACATTGGAGAGAGCAGAGCTTCCACCACACAACTGTAGTTGTATTATCCTTATTAAGGGAAGAACATTAACGTATCCAGTGTGTCTTCTTCACCTTTCGAACCATAAAGCAGAATTTTGCATTAACAGCTAATTATTGAAAAAAAAATGGGGTGATGTGAACTACGCGTCCACGAGTTCCTTGGGCCCTCTCTGACTGCCGCAGTCACAACTACACCAGCTACACCGGGCCACACCAACTACATCAGGCAAAGAGTGCATAGTGCGGGTTGACAAGAACGGAACTTGCACCTTCTTGACGACAAGGATTATGCAACTCAAGAGACCGCCCTACTCAATTATTACAAGAGGTAACTCTTTTAATAAATGGGTAGGCGGTCCGAAACTGTGTTTACCCCAAAGCCACAGCTGTTGGGTGCACTGGCAATGGATCGTAGCATCCTCGCAGCTCGCGCAGTTGAATACGATGCAATGCAGCACCGTGTAACGTTAACTGGCTGGTAGGCCAGAGCTGAAGAGTCAAATGCCCCAAAGTGTCGTCCATTAGTGAACAGAATTTTTATAAACACTTTTTGAACACAGTCACTGCATTCACAGCTACAGCCAGGGGTATTTTTCATTTTATGAATGGCAAACAAGCATGACATTCCACACCCCTTTATCCAGGTGGACTCGTACATCCCTTCAGGAGACAGCCACCTGGCAACACTGTAGCCAGTGTAATTAAACGCGTCATCAGAAGTAAAATTCAAAACACTTTTAGGATAAAATGTAGTAACTTATTTAATGTGCATTCATAAAAGAGTAATTATGTTTTTCTAAAATAGAGATTGCCTATAAAGGCCTCCATCATTGTAAATAATCATTTAGTGTGGTGGCATTCCCCATCCATTTCACAACTTTAACATTAACGGACATTTGTTAATAAACAGGGATGTCACCAATGTATTAAATTTAATTTGTACAATTTTTCATCATCATTATCACATCACTGAGTGTACATGTAATGTTTCATAGTTCTGTGTTTGATGTCGGTTGCCGTCACTTGTGGCGGCAGCGGACATGACTCGCCCCAGATCGTCTCAGCACCTGAACAAGACCAGCAGCATCGGTTGCCAGCTCCGTGAGCCCCCTTAGTACCAGCATGTAGGCTGCAATCACGTTCACTTCAAATGGTTATATATTAGTCAACTGGAACATTTGTGTTATTTTAATGTACTGAGGAGAGAGCCACCCGCACCCTCACTGGAGAGTTTAACGCAATCGCGTCTCAATCTAAGACCATGTGTTTTTCACAGTTTAAGTGCTGAGCCATTATCATACATCATTCATGCATTATTTAACTGTAGCAAGGACAGTGAATAAACTGCTCAACCAAGTGAAATCAGTGCCCATTCATTGTAGGGCATATTTTGTAGTGTCACAGGCATTTCTTTATCATAGTTCAGGCGTACGAGACAGCCTACAGTCTCGTTATAAGTTATACAAGTGCAACAGTAAGTAAGCAACAACTCATCAACCAACTGACGGAGGATTACCAGAGTCCCCATGGGCCGTCGACCAGACGACCCTCTTCATTAGCTCACTACTGAGTTATGGCGCCGGGCAATATAACATCAAACCAGCCCTGGGTAAACTCGTGACCACATAAGGGACCTATCACACTCCTTTTTATACACATGGAAGGCGGTGTGTTAGAGAGTTTGTTGAAGTTCACACACCTTGGTCCACCACTCGCAATATGGCCCGTGCAAAGAAGATTGCTGTACAGATTTGACAGGCGTGCTAAGTGTGATTACGTCCCGTTTGGTAAACTGAAGGATATCGTAGTTGTGTTGAACATCAAGGTGGCAATTCAGGTACTTGGGAAGAACACTCACAATGTGCAATTGATATATATCCCAGTCTGTATGATGAGAGGCATAAAATTTGTTCCAAAGAGGAGTAAGACCATCGTATAAGGAATAATCCTCAGTAATTATATGATCTCTTGTCAATACTATTGGGTAATGATCACTCCCGAATGGATCATCCACTGCAGTCATGAGACCAAATTTAGTGAACAGAGAGTGAGTTGAATTGATGAACTGCGACGATCAATTGTACTCATATGCGTGTAAACCCATGTTAAGGAGTGTATACAATAAGTTCGTTATATATCGAAACGGGTGGATGCAGGCATTGTATATTGTAGGATCACCCCATGTGTGTTGTGTGGTGGGTATTAAAATATCCGCCAAAAATAACGTCGTTCGTTGACCTGCTAAGACAATCGTTCCTCTCATATCCGGCACTTCGCATATACAGAGTAGAAATTCATCTGCTTTCCTCGATAGGCATGCAACTATTTCTGCATGAAGATATACTTCATTATGGACGAGTGGTATTGAGGTTAGGGCTTTGTTAACCAAGACTGCTACTCCACGATGGAATGGTTCTGTATTGCCATAATAAATGTAGCCTGTAAACACAGCTTTAACATCTGCTGCAAGCAATTGCGTTTCTTATAATAAATCTACCTCCACTGAACAAGCCTTCAGGAGATGTTGAAGTTGTTCAAGTTGCTATTGTAAGGAACGAAAATTCCACTGTAGTATATACATCTGAGTCTCAGATATTGTAATGTGTTATACCTGAGTCTCCGACGAGATACGAGAGGACCTGAGTCTAGGGGTGCGGTGGCTTAGACAACACAACACCATTATTTAAATCGCTGTGGATTGCATTCACTTCGGTTTGACTGAACACGAACGATGTACAACCTACGGCATCGCAGAGAAAACAGCGAACAATCTGTACAACTAGACATGTTCGACCACGCCGTACCCGCGGAACATACGGATGCGATCCAGCGAGTCCTGACCGAACGACGGTACGTATTTGCTGTGTCATGCTCCCTTAAAATAACAGGCATGGCAGAACACGCGATACCGCTCACTAAAGTTGAACCCCTCTGGTCCGCCCCTCGTGATTATGATCCTTATCACCTAAGGATCATTAATCAACAAATCGAGAAAATGATTAAGGATGGGGTAATAGAACCCTCGGAAAGCAATTACAACTCAGCTATCACTCTCGCTCCCAAGAAAGATGTTAGCTGGACGTTTTGCGTGGACTCGCCCGCTTAACTAAGAGACCAAAATTGCGCCCCCACCCTTAATCGGTATGAACTCTGCACTAAACGCGTTAGGGTACGATAAGATCTTATCTTCCCTTTACCTGAGAAGCTGCTATTGGTAAATACCAATACGACCCGAAGACCTTCACAAGACCACTTTCACGATCCCCCGACAGCCGCCGTTTACAATTTTGCGCCATACGCTTTGGGCTGAATTGCACCCCTTCCGTCTTCCAGAGCATGATGGTCCGCATCCTGGATGGGCTGATAGGGGAGTGTACGATCGCATACCTAGACGACATTGTGATCTGGTCAAAAACGTGGGAAGAACATGTACAACACCTATCCTGTCGTCTTCGAGTGACTGGTTATAAATGGGTTAATGTGTGCCAACAGAAAATGCCATATAGGGAAAACATGTCTTTAATACCTGGGTCACATAGTCGACGCCGAGGGTATCCATCCCAACCTCGAACAATTGAGGCTAATTCAAAACTATCTCGCAACCAACACGCGCAAACGCCTGCGAAATTTTTTCAGGCTTATAAACTGGTTAAGGTACTACTTACAGGACCTCGCCACGATAACGGCCCCATTAACCACCTTGTTGTCAACAAAACGGTGTTTCCAATGGAATGACGACACCCAAAATGCGTTCGAAGAAATCAAACAGAGATTCCAACAGTGCGACAAACTGTCACGTTTAGACTCCCAGAGGCATTTATATCTGCAAACAGATGCCAGTCAAGAGGGGCTTGGCGCCGTTCTATTTTAATACGATGATGATGGGGAACGCAGAGTCATAGAATACAGTAGCGCGAAGTTTGTCCCACGTGAACGCAACTACAGTGTGAACGAGAGGGAATGCTTGTCTATCGTATGGGCACTAAAACACTACCTCCAACACCTAGAGTACCAACGATTCATATCGAGGACCGACAATCGGCGTTTAATGTGGCTCCATAACATGTGCACCGTTCGCAGTGAACTTATGTGGTGGTCCATGTTATTACAGGCCTGTGATTTCGTGGTGGAATAAGTTCCGGGCGAAGAAAACCAACTAACCGATGCCCTTTCCCGTGCGCCCTGTACAACCGAAATAGCACATGATGAAGACGAGTAGGAAGTCCTACTCCTGCCAGACAGTCCGCTGCTTGCCCGACTACAGTACATCACGGTAGGCACGAGGAATGCCACCCAAGACCTAACAAGTGATGTGGTATACGAACGAGTACTCGCCACACAACAGCTGTCCTCAGATGTCGAGAATTGCTGGGCGCAGTGTGCCAGAGAACAGCTTGCCAACTGGCGCACGGTACATAACCGCCTGGAGACCCACCCTGCAGGGGAAGAGGGGTACTGGTGAATATACACCCTGGAGGAGGGACGAATGTTCGTCCTGGATCACTCACACTCCAGCCATCTGGCGGGATATCCAGGAGCCGCGCAAACCAAGCGAATCATACTAACCCCATATTTCTGGCCGGGGCTCACCCGACAAGTGCAGGAATTTGTTCATATCTGCGAAACAAGTAACCGCATGAAAAAGCGCAGCGCCGATAACGTTACTCAACAGCAACACCGCATACTAGAAAAACCCTTCATGACCATATGGGACCATATCCCCGCGCCCCAAACGGGAAGCCAAGAGAAAGCGATGGCGGGAACTCTNGTTAGGTCGGCCGCCTGCTGCACCCCAAGGTAACACCAGTCAGAGACAACCAAACGAAGTAGTCCCGGCCGATACGAGATGGCAATCACCAGCATCAGCCACGCGCGGACTACCAGGTCCACCAACACCGACACCCTCAAGGACATCTGGGCCGTCAGCTGTTATGGTGGCGCCACGAGCTGTGGGGACATCCGACTCTATGGAGAGCACCCAGAATGACGACCCACCACCAGATACTGCAGCGCCCAGCGACACGATGTCTGAGGCCCACCGGATCACAGCTGCAACCCTAGGTGCCCTGTTCCAGACTGCCAGGTCACGTGACTCATTGGTGGCCAGGTCCAGTTCCGTGTCATGCATCTCCTCGACAGGGTGGCCATACCGCCCTCAACGGCATCGACGCCGGTCGCAGAGGTACCGCAGCAACAGCAGTAGCAGCAGAGGCATCTCGATGGTGGGAGGGCCACCAACCTGCCAAGCAGGGGTATAATCAGCCGACCAATTCCTCTGAACCAGTAAGATCTCACCTGCCAATGGTAAGTTGAACCTACACCAGTTGGCATGCAACCCTGCTGCAGGGCGATCCAGCTATGTACAGCTCATCTAGTCGAGATGGCTGCATCCGCGGCCGAGGTGCCGCTCAATCACCTGCTGCACCATGCTGCCTTCAACTGCCCCTGCCATCGTGACAGGGGATTTGACATGGACCACTCCTGCGTGGTCTGGCATTTCCACTGTCATCACGTCATCTGTCCACAGTCGCTACGTGCATATTTAAGGAGGTAGCAAGGCTAGGGTATATTAAGTGTTCTATATAATTTTCGGAGTGTAATTGTATCTCTAATCAAGCCAATTAGTGATGTGGGAAATAATTAGATTTTCTTTCAACATGACCGGTCCAGTCGTAGAGTGCCCCAAAACTTAGCAGACCTAAATTTCCCATGTGCTCTGCAAGGCACCACATAATCATGTTTGTATGTAAATTATTGCTTAATTAAGAACTCTTAACTCTCTAGATTATTAAGAAAACTCAACTCAGAACGTTTCAATGTTTTATGTGTGTATGTTTCAATTTCTATGTTAATGAGGTCAGTTAATTCTCTGACCACTTCTGAAAACCTAGTACCATAAGTAGTCTAACTTTTAACGCCTGNATGTTAATGAGGTCAGTTAATTCTCTGACCACTTCTGAAAACCTAGTACCATAAGTAGTCTAACTTTTAACGCCTGTTGGATGGGTGGTGTTGGGTTAAGATAAGTTTTGAGGGGTGGGGAATAACATTGAAACTGTCACTGGGTAAACAGCAGGTCGGTGAATGGTGAGGGGATTATGGCAAAGTCTTGGGTGTGCTCCTGGAGCCAGTTTATTAGCCCANATGTTAATGAGGTCAGTTAATTCTCTGACCACTTCTGAAAACCTAGTACCATAAGTAGTCTAACTTTTAACGCCTGATGGCTGGGTGGTGTTGGGTTAAGAGAAGTTTTGAGGGGTGGGGAATAACATTGAAACTGTCACTGGGTTAACAGCAGGTCGGTGAATGGTGAGGGGATTATGGCAAAGTCTTGGGTGTGCTCCTGGAGCCAGTTTATTAGCCCANAAACAGCAGGTCGGTGAATGGTGAGGGGATTATGGCAAAGTCTTGGGTGTGCTCCTGGAGCCAGTTTATTAGCCCAAAGAACTTTCCGGAGCTGATTGCACGTACCAGGTGGTAGGTACTCGTCAATCAGCCGCAGTTGTTCGGGATTGGGTTTGTTGCCTTCCTTGTCGATGACATGCCCCAGGAAGTCGATGTTGATCTTTCCGAGGTGGCATTTGGCAGTTGCGCACGTGAGGCCGTTGATGACCAACCTCTCAAGTAAAAGTGACAGGTAGTGTAAGAGCTCCTCCCAATTTGCTGACCATATAACCACATCGTCCCGGTAGGCGAATGTGAATTCGACCATGCGGCCGTCAAACACACTGACCATCATCGCCTGGAAGGTGGCCGGTGCACACCTCAGTCCGAACGGCATGGCACAGAACTGAAAACGCCGGCCATCGGGTGCCGTGAAAGCTGTCTTGCCATGATCTTCGAGCTTGATGGGCACTTGCCAATAGCCAATCTTAAGGTTAAGGGATGACCTTGGCTTGCTCTTAGGGACTAAGGACATTTTTTACACTGATATACGGTGGTAACGCACTACATGTCCCTTGGTTCCCATGCCATATTCTTGATATGTCAGTGTTATGGCAGAATTGATTTCACTGTTTGTTGGTTCAATAACACCATCATCCAACATTTCTTGAATTTGATGTTTAATAATTCGCGCTTGGTGTGGTAAATAACTTTGCGCACAGTATTTGTAGGCCTGTCATCAACTATCCTTATGGTATGCTCAGATACTGTGGTTCGACGAAGGGCATCGTCTGCTGCAAACACGTCTCGGTGCTCGACAAGGAGCAGCTGAAAAGCTGCCTGGTATTNGTTCGACGAAGGGCATCGTCTGCTGCAAACACGTCTCGGTGCTCGACAAGGAGCAGCTGAAAAGCTGCCTGGTATTCGGGTGGTATGTTGTTGTCAAAGTCAGCTAGTGAAACAGCTGGTAGTGTATCGGCTGGTCGCCGGTCAAGGTTATATACTATGTGTCTCTCCTTTAGGCCAAAATGGATCTGATGTGTAGTGGGTTATACTATGGTATTTTGTTCAGTAAGCCACAGTACACTAAGGATGGCATCTTCCCTAATGTCCGGGGTAACAACTGCTGTGGTTATTGTTTCTAGGTCACGTATGCGAACCGTCACTGTGACTTGATCTAACGCAGTGCTGGTGCGCAGGTTTGTGGCTAAACGAATTACGTGAGCAGCTGGCATATCTGTAGGATGTACGAAACTAGGCTGTATGAATTTATGTGAGGCAGCTGTGTTTATTAATGGATGGCAATGATAACCACTAAAATGCGAATGAACTGAGAATGACTGCTACTAACCTGGTTAATTAGTGCTTGTTGAGGTGTCAAGTCGGTAATGTTGTCTGAGATTGGGGTGTCGGGAACATCTGGCTCCTTTATTCCTGCTTCCTCGTTTCCCGGAATGCTGCCTGCATGATTGTTTGTTGTTTGAGGTCGAGGTTGTTAGGGCATGCAATGGTATTCTTGACGGTCACAATAATGTAACGGAGTTGGCGGTGATTGACTTATGTCTCACTTCGCGTTTTTGTTACACGCATTGTCTGTTATACAATTGCTTATGTTGTCACTTGCAAAGTAAAATTTTTCTGTACTACTTCCCGCACTGTTTTTTCCCTTTGTTGACCAAAACAGTGTGTTTTAATACTCAATTTCACTGAATCCTGTGCCTTCGCCTTGCCCTGGCTTTTCTCGTGGCTCCATCGTGCGGCAATCGTTTTCCATTCGCGGCGCAGCTGGCGCGGATTCTGTTCCAATATAATCGCGATGCTCATCAGTTCATCAATGCTGCTATTAAGCAGTGGTACCAGTACTCTGGGTGCACTGTTTCTGCCATCACTTCGAGCACTTTGTGCTCGAGCAGGGGCCGTTGGAAACGTCCGTTAATATGTACTTTTCTGGAAATAAATGTGGTTAGTTTCTCCATTGACTGTTGCTCTTCTAACTTCAATTTATTTTGCGCTTGAAGTGATGTGAATGCTCCTCTAAAGCGACACTGGAAGGCATGGAGTAACTCCTCCTGCTGTAGACTGTAGTGATTGATAGATTGCCACCAGGAATGTGCTTCTCTGCAGAGTTGCGCTCTTACACAGCTAGGCCACTCCTCCATGCATACCCTATAGTGTTGCAGGCGGGCTGTACAGTCACTCAGGAATGCAAATGGATGCCCTGTAAGTGCTCCCGCAAAGGTGGGTAGCGACTGGAATCGCGAGGGCATGGTAACACTGGTTGGCCCGTACGCAAAGGTTGGGATTGTTGAAGTGATTTGGTGTTGTCTCCTGTTACGCTGTGGCAACGTGATCGCAGCTGGTGGAACGAATTTGGGCGTGGGAAATTGTGTCACTGGGTTTGGTTGCGGAAATTGTGGTGGATGAGTTGTTTGCACTGAAATTATCTGTTGAGGAAAGGCAGGAGTTGGAATGTAGGTGGCGAGTGACCGTATGTAAGGGGCAGATGGTAGGAAAGGGAGAGGTGCTGCAGTCAGGGCCGGCTAGCAGGGTGTGGAATGAGCGAGTCGCTGCATTGTTTACATCTGCCACGTGCATGCTGATAGCATTTGGCAGCTGTGGTGCGGTGTCGGCCGCTGCTGTACATTGCCGACATGTGAACTTGCTGTCTTGTAAAGTCAGTCGCTCGTCAGGCTGCAAACATTGCCTGTGTACATCCACTGCACACGCCCTGCCTTGTAACACGTCAGTACTTTTGCTTCCTGGACACACTGGGTGGTGACATTTTGTTAGTTGACAGTCTGGACCAGTTAATAAATATTTATACACTGTAGAAGGGTTCAATTGATTATTATTACTGTGACACTGTGAGAACTGAGAGATGCGGTTTTGTAGGATCGCGAGTTTGGTCGCTGTTAGGCACGTTGAATAATAATACTGTAGGCACAAAGTACACTGAAGACTATGTATGAATGTTTGAAGTTTGTTAACTGATATTGTCTAAACCTTCAAATTTGCACTGGCTTTGAATTTTGTTTATCACATCGAAGCTGTTCATGTGTTTTCGGTTGTTGGTGGTGCAGTTGCTCGTTGAGTTGGTCTTACTAGCGCACTTGCAATATGTTGTGCCCAATTCGAATTTAGCCACTACATCCTGTGGGATGGGGCGCAAACATTGTCAACACAGAGGCGTCGGGACACCTACAGGTGTAAGGCCAGCCATTGTTGACGGTTGGGGCACGGCAGTTGAACCCGGTGGTGAGGGCCAAGGCCACGACCCACCTCTTGCGGGTGACTCCCTGCGCCCCCNTTGTGCCCAATTCGAATTTAGCCACTACATCCTGTGGGATGGGGCGCAAACATTGTCAACACAGAGGCGTCGGGACGCCTACAGGTGTAAGGCCAGCCATTGTTGACGGTCGGGGCACGGCAGTTGAACCCGGTGGTGAGGGCCAAGGCCACGACCCACCTCTTGCGGGTGACTCCCTGCGCCCCCTTAGAAGGGTGTATTGCCTGGCAGTGGAGGGGGTGTGCGCTCCTGCGCACAGCGCCCACTGCATCGATCGATACACCCAACTGGTGTTTGGGTTGCTGAAGCAGGGGATGAGGTTGGTGCAGGTGCACCCACCCGCTCTGCTGCGTAGTACACGGTGCTGGAGAGGGAGGACCTTGCTGTCCTGTTATGGTCTATTCACTGCACGTGCCCGGCACCATTTATGTAATGGTGGCTGAGAAGCTGGTTTTGGCGTACTTTTATACCGTGTGGTGTCTTTCGGCATAATTCGGGCATATGGTTGGCATCAGAGCATTGTCCCTGGTCTATCACACTGCTCTTGCTCTTGATATTTTCGAGATTGGAGAGGGGTGGGCGAAATAGGTGGGGAAAATGCTCAAAGAGGGGTTGAGGTGCCTGGAAGTTCTGGAGATTTCTGGTACAGAAAGGTGAAAGGAATGACGAGGGAAAGGTATGCCACACAGAAAGGCAACAATTTAACACCTATTAAATTTCATAGGACATCAGATAACTGGAATAAGAATTCGCCACACAGTTGGGCGCCAATTTAACTCCTTTTAAATTGTAGGAAATATTTTGAACAATAAGGATTTTCAGCAGGAAATAGTCCCACATTGGGCGCCAATTAACTGTTATTTATAAACGCACTCGATAAGTTTCCATGCAAGACTGACTTTATTTAGAGTAAAACAACATGGCGCAGTGCATAATGGCAACTTAATGAACTACGTAGGATAACATGATACAGACATGCAGACATAATGTACATAATCGATTTTGAAATACAGAAATACAACAGCCCCACTATTTCAAAATGTACCTAATCCTAATTTATTTACAAAATAACTGTGTGTAGACATAATATACATAATCGATTTTGAAATACAGAAATACAACAGCCCCACTATTTCAAAATGTACCTAATCCTAATGTATTTACAAAATAACTGTGTGTAGACATAATATACATAATCGATTTTGAAATACAGAAATACAACAGCCCCACTATTTCAAAATGTACCTAATCCTAATGTATTTACAAAATAACTGTGTGTGACTCTTGGCAGTCCCCTAGTTAAAATGTCAGCTGTCATTTCACTTGTAGGCAAATATTTAATATCTATCAAATTATTTATTACAGCCTCCCTGAGAAAATTATGACTAATGTCAATGTGTTTTGACCTTTTATGTAACATGGGGTTCACAGACAGTTTTTATGCACCCTGATTATCATTGTAGGCAGTTATTTTACCTTCAAAACTTATTAAATCAGATAATATTTTTTTTTAATGTATGACTTCTTTTGCAGCTTCACTGAGATCCATGTATTCAGACTCTGTGCTAGAGAGGGCAGCTGTTTTTTGTTTATTGCTTTCCCATTAAACAGCACCACCCAAAAAACTGAAAACAAACCCTGTATAATACTTTCTGTCCCTTTTATTGCTGGCCCAATCAGCGTCCACAAAACCCTCTAAATCACAATTATCTTTTGAGAATTTTAAAGAATAAGGTTTTTTACCTTTCAAATATTTAAGTACACGTTTGGAATATCTCCAATGACAATCAGTATCACAGTTATTATATTGGCTTAAAAAACTAACGGAAAAGGCAATATCAGGACGTGCCATGACTGCTAAATACATTAAACTACCAATGAGTCTTTGATATTGCAATTCCTATCACAAGTCCTGCCTTCCCTGTCAGTACTATCATCATAGCTGTCTAACAGTGTTGATACAGTTCTACAATCCGACATTTTAAACAATTTCAACCACTGTCCAACATAACTTTCTTGGTCTAAAGTTATACTATTATTACTATCATCTCTTTTGATCCTTACTCCTAAGCAGTTCTTGGCTTCCCCAAGATCTTCTATTTTGAACTGTGAAACTAACTCAATTTTCAATAAATCAGTGTTATTACAATCATTTGAAAATATTAAGAAATCATCGCCATGTAGAGCAATAATGGNTTCAACATAACTTTCTTGGTCTAAAGTTATACTATTATTACTATCATCTCTTTTGATCCTTACTCCTAAGCAGTTCTTGGCTTCCCCAAGATCTTCTATTTTGAACTGTGAACCTAACTCATAAAAGTTATTTAGTCACAATAATGTTAGTAAACTTTTATAAAAGAAATCATCGCCATGTAGAGCAATAATGGTGTCTAAACCATTCTTCTTTTTTGTATGAATGCAAGGTTCATGTGATAACCTTTTATACCCTAGTTTTAAGAAAAAATCATATACTTTTTTATACCAAACTCTTGAGGCTTGCTTCAATCCATAAATGGCTCTATTAAGTTTACAAATTTTATTTTCGGAGCCTTTCATAGCAAAATTTTCTGGTTGCCTCACATACACACTCTCCTCAAGTAATCCATTATGGAATGCAGTTTTTACATCTAAATGTGATATTTTTAAATTTAATTTTACTGACAAAGCTATTAACAATCATAAAGTTGAATGTATAATTACTGGGGAAAATGTCTCAGTATAATCTTTACCCTCTTTTTTGAGTGTTTTCCTTAGCTACTAATCTAGCACGATAACGAACTTCATTATGAGCATCACTCTTCACTTTATTGTGGGTGAACGTGAGTTGTTGACATGGAGAAAGACCGTTCTCCACTAATTCCCATGCTTCATTCTCTTGGAAATATTCCATCTCGACAGTCATTGCTTCTTTCCATTTCTCCCCATCAGGTCGAGATAAAGTTTCGGACACCGTCAGTGGTACATGTTCAAGATCAGTCTCATCAATACATAGATATGTCACAAAGTCTTCAAAGTTTTTAGGTTTCCTTTCTCTCTCAGATCTTCTCACTATTTATGTCACTTCATCATAAGGTAGAACAAATTTAGTATCCCTTGTGCCATTATCTTGAATAAAATCACTTGAAAGTCCATTGTCACTAAAGACATTTTCCTTTTTATTTTAATCTCNCTTGTGCCATTATCTTGAATAAAATCACTTGAAAGTCCATTGTCACTAAAGACATTTTCCTTTTTATTTTAATCTCACACTAAATCTGAATCTTCCTTTGTTTCTTTTTCATGCTTGTTTACCATAATACCAACCTCACTATTGATATTTTCCTTTATTGTTACGTAGGTACTGGTAATATTACATATGTTAACAGTATCTATGTGGAGCATATTTTCTGAACCATTTTGTAAAACAGCGCCATGCAAATAAATAAAATTAATGTCATCTCGGGAAACCATTGACCAATTCCTATCAAATTTGGCAAACAAGTAGTACTGCAGCAGATTATGTAAAATTGCATGTTTTAAGTACGTCATATATTTATTTTTAAAATGTTTTACATTTAATTATTTATTGTTTAAATGCTATTTCGTGGAAACCATGTAATTATTTCCAACTTATCATTATATGCTGNCTTGTGCCATTATCTTGAATAAAATCACTTGAAAGTCCATTGTCACTAAAGACATTTTCCTTTTTATTTTAATCTCCCACTAAATCTGAATCTTCCTTTGTTTCTTTTTCATGCTTGTTTACCATAATACCAACCTCACTATTGATATTTTCCTTTATTGTTACGTAGGTACTGGTAATATTACATCTGTTAACATTATCTATGTGGAGCATATTTTCTGAACCATTTTGTAAAACAGTGCCATGCAAATAAATAAAATTAATGTCATCTCGGGAAACCATTGACCAATTCCTATCAAATTTGGCAAACAAGTAGTACTGCAGCAGATTATGTAAAATTGCATGTTTTAAGTACGTCATATATTTATTTTTAAAATGTTGGACATTTAATTATTTATTGTTTAAATGCTATTTCGTGGAAACCATGTAATTATTTCCAACTTATCATTATATGCTGGCAATATATATTACAACTATCCACTGTATCTACACCGAGAATATTTTTTCCGCTATTTTGTAAGATAGCACTATGCGAATAAATAACGTTTTTATGCCATATATCAGGAAACAATTCACCGATTCCTATCAAATTTTACAAACAATTAGTACTGAGGCATCTGATGTTAAGTGGTGTGTTTTAAGCATGTCAGATACTTATTTTCAAAATGGTGGCCATACAGTTATTTTGAGCTTAGAATGCTATATCGTCGAAACAATGTAATCAATTCTAACTTAACTTTGTACGCTTTCAGGAGGTATTACAACTATCGTCTGTATCTACACGAAGCATAACTTGTGCTTCATTTTGTATGATAGCGAAATGCAAATAAATAAAAATTTTATGTCATAACTAGGGAAGCAACTGACAGATTCCTACCAAATTTATCTAACAAATAGTACTGCACCCGGTGGTATAAACTGGTATATTTTAAGTAGGTGAGATACTAATTTTTAAAGATATTGGCTATATAAATATTTTAGCTAAGTATAGTTTATTAAAGAAACAAATGCCAACTTAAGTTTGTTTACTGGCAGGGTATATTGCAAACACCAAATATGTCTATGCAGAGCCTCATTTCTCTTCCATTCTGTATGATAGCCCCCACCAATAAAAAATAAAAATTTTATCTCATGTCTCGGGAAACAATTAATCCATTCTTACAAAATTTGGTGAAGTTGTTGTACTGTGGTAACCCATACAAATATATATATTTTAAAGTATGACATACTTATATTAAGAATGGTGGTTATGAAATCATTTTAGTTTTGTGTCCTATATCTATGAAGTTATGTAATCTATTTGAACTTAACTTTTTATATTAGCGGTAGGTATACAATCATCGAATATGCTTATACATTGCTTTTTCGTCCTCCATTTTTGAAGATTGCTATATTAATATTATGGAGGTTTTATGCCATATTTCGAGGACCAATAAACCGTTTCCCACCAAATGTTACATTGGAATGTTTCAACTGATTTTTACCAAATCGTGCACACTATAAATGCTGCAGAAGTCCAAATAAACTTTCATGATTTAAATGTATCAGACAACTATGTTCAAAATAACGCATCATAAGTAATTGAGGTAAATTTGTCACATATATTAAACTATTTAACCAAATTCAACAAAAATTTTATGTAGACATTAAACATTATAATCATCATATATATAGCATATTTTTATGGCTAGCATCAAGTAAGAAAATAAAGTTTTTTATGGCATATCTCAGGGACCAAACAACTGATTTCCAAAAAATTCTTCACACATGTAGCGCTACGGTAGGCCATCTAATCTTACATGTATTAAGTGGCTCAGTCACTTATTTTCAAAATGACACCGCTATAAATATTTTAGTTTAGTCTATAATTCGAAACATTAGACTGATTAGATCCGAAGTTGATGCTTCCAATCCGACGTCCATAATGCAGTGCATTTTACTCTAGCTTATTGTACTAATTTGTCTGTAATTGTCTCACTACTGTTGCATTCACTTCTGGTTTCATTTCTTATGTTATTGCTTTCAAAGAGAAGTCAAGTCTTACCTACCAACTCAGTTTTAAGGACTTATATAAAAATTACTTGCACGCATGTTGAGGAAAGTAGGCTTATTAGTTATATCAGCAACTTCTTGTTTGTATATAAATTATGTCCTTAGAAACTTTACTTGTGTGTGTTCGAAATGGTTAACCACATGCAGGAGAAGGAGCTGACNTATATAAATTATGTCCTTAGAAACTTTACTTGTGTGTGTTCGAAATGGTTAACCACATGCAGGAGAAGGAGCTGACAAAGGGTTGTCCTCAGTGTTCAGTGCTAGGGCCAATCTATAAAATATTATCTTTGAAGAACTTCAGAGGCTGGATCTACTGCATTGCTGTGTGATATATGGATATGTGGATGATGGACTCATATTGATTCCAGCATTGTTATGGTGGAACATGAGAAAACGGAGAGTGCCCTGGTGAACATTGAGAATTGAGCTGAGAACTTCAAAATTAAGTTGCTATGCTATTGAAGGAGAACTTCGAGAGAGCACCGAACATAGTATTTAGAGGGTGAGACATTAAATTCATTTCCAAGATTAAGTACTTGGGAGTAATATTGGAGTCTAGTCTTGTATTCCATGACCACATGCGTTATTTTGTGGCTAAGGTCGTGGTGATGTTTCACATGCTGAGGGCTGTGGCATCTGCAAACTAAGGACTGGTCTACCAGACATTAAGACCTATATATAAGAGTATCTTCCTGTCCATCATCACATACATGTGTGGTGTATGATACAAGAAGGTGCATAAGGTCCATGTCAGGAGGTTCCTTATAAGTGAGAATAGAGCTACAATGCTGAGCATCACCAGATCCTATAGGATGGTGTCTAACAACGCCCTACAAGTCTTGGTAGGGTAAATACCCAACGATGTGCTAATCAAGCAAAGGGGCGAGCTAAGTAGAAGGAAATTGACATAAAGAGTTCCCCTGAGGAAATAAAGAGAAATAGGAAAGAAACACTCCTAGACTGGCAGGTACGATTGGATAAATCGGATAAGGAGAGGAATACCTACGAGATATCCCCAAACATAAAGGCGAGGGGTGCATGTGATGGCTTCAACTAGGCCACTATCTTGTGCAGTTCCTGCCCAGCCACAGGAATTTCAAGGCCAAGATTAGCACCTTTCGAATGGTTGACGACACTAAACTTTATGGTATGTGGCATAGTAGATACATACATGCATTTTCTCAGTGAATGTGGTAAAGTGGAGGACCTGAGGACCTGAGAAATGAGGGCTGACATGGACCTCTAAATCTTAAAGAGATTTTGGGAGACAGATACAGCGGTGCTAAAATACCTCACCGAGGTAGGGAAGAGAACTGAGGAGGTTAACATATGACGGCTAAGCTTCAGTTAGAGCCTGGAAGAGGACAGTCCTGGATCCGATCAAACTTGGGTGATAGACCAATTAATGTGTATGTAATAGAATTGGACACAAGTGAAAGCAGATCCAGGCCATCCCACACCAGTGCAGCGATGGGATCAGTTATTATGGATACTACCCAAGTGCCAAGAGTGTCTAATAAGTGTACAACATTAGCGACAGACCAAGGAGACGACATGGTGAAGGGCTCAGGTCGGGGGTGGATGGTTGTACTCCTGGAACCCAGTTATATATGTGAAGGAAGGAGTCGTCACTGAGGCTAGGAACATGGCAAAACTGGTTCGATACCAGCAGAGAAGAGCTGTTTGTGCAATGAAACATGCGAATGAGAGAGCAGGAAAAGAGGGTGAAGATCCACCAAAGGCAGTTCCTGAAGAGGAAGACAGCAGGGACTGTCTTTCTAAAGAAAGACGCACAGTGGAAGGAGAACAGCATTTTAGACGAACAGATTGTTACGATACAATGGCCTGACGAGAATAACAAAATAGATTCAGAAGTTCAGGTCATGCAATACTCAATGTACAATGTCAATATGCATTTAAGAAATAATTTTTTTAATCGGATGATATTACATTATAATAAATGTAGTGATTTAAAAATAAATTGATTTAATAATAAAACCGAAAATTGAGATATAATTTTTTGTTTTCACCATGTTCTATGAATAGGGTCGGCAATAATATTTTTAAAAAATCCACCTCCTAATAACATTAAATTTTAAATGAAAGTATTTATTTAATACTATAAAAATTAGTAAGGTTAGCAAAAAGTTAGCATCGCATATGTTTTACACATAGGTAACATGAATGTTCTCTGATGGTAAATTCTGAAAACATGAGTGGTCAGCATGCTTTAGTGAGCAGTGCTGAAAACATAAGTTAATAACTTATGCGCACCCTCTTAGGCAATGAAGAAACACGAGTTATCAGTGCATTCAAGTAGGCAAATGCCGAAATTGTGGATAGTAGTGGGGCATTGAACTATTGCAAATAAACATTTAAAAAATAATGTGTTTCGAAATTCTATACATTTTTAACAAATTTTTAAAATTGTTCTATTAAAATGCAATGGTTTTAATGTTTATACGTTTAATTGCAATGTTTTATTTAAATATTATTGAAAATTTTTTTGTATATTTTAATAACATTTAAAATTTTAAATGCTAGCATTGGTTATTGATTGTTTACATTTCTTACGAGGTTTTTATAAAATTTCAAGTTATTAAATGTTTGCTATTTTTGTAATTTAAATATTTTAATTTTGTATCATTTTATTTTGAAATAATTTTTAAAAAATTTTCTTTAAGTTTTTCTTTTAAGATTATTACAAGGTAAAGGTCACACAAATCTAAAATAGTGCTCCCCAACTGGAATGAGATAGCATTAAAACCTGACTGAATGACAACACTCCACACTAATATCTCATAATTCGATAGCCCCCAAATCATTCTACTTATATCTCGGAGTCATTTCATGCGTCCCGCAAAATTTCCGTCTACAGTTCACTTTTGACCACAATTGACTACTATGACTTACTAAGGACCTTCAGGATTTTATATAATTGTTTGGCATTATTTTACATTATACAATTTTTGTTGTACCAGTGGTCTGGAAGCAACCCCCACCTGGTTGCGCCAAGTCTAAACATGTGAAGAATCAATTCAATTAAAAAATATTCCAAAATTGCGCTTAATTGCATGTTTGTTCAAGCTTTTAGTCATAGCTGTGATTCTCTCAGAAAATACAACTAATAAAACTTTACAATAACATGTAATACCACTTGTTTTAATTAATGGAATTTGAATACCAGTGCTAGCTCGCAATATAGGTGATGAATGTGTTTAGGTTTTTCCCCATAGGTCTACTCTTTTAACTAATCTGCGCCGAAGAACGGCGCCAACATATTTAAAGCTGATTTTGCGGTGTTGCATTTCAAGTATGTACACTGGTTTCTGGGTGTGAANAGAACGGCGCCAACATATTTAAAGCTGATTTTGCGGTGTTGCATTTCAAGTATGTACACTGGTTTCTGGGTGTGAATGAGAAAGTGGATTACCATTGATGGTCTAAGGTTGGCCCGCAAAATACGATATTCATAATAGGACTACATGAAATATTAATTTTTATTTATGAAAACTAAATTACTTGGCGTTGACAACATACGCTATAAGTTGCCCTAGGAAAAGATTATTTTAAAATCTGATGCAGTAACGTGTGTTATTAGAGATTGCATACACAATTTGCATAAATGAGAGTGATCACAAAGTAACAGGCATCGAATAAAGAAAGATTAGAAAATTAATCGCTTTCGGGCCTGACTTTCGAAATTGAACCAAACTCTAAGCTAATTAAAAAAAATGGATTTGAATCCTTTTAAAAAATGGAGCACATAGTGTAATATTGTAAATACGATCAAGGAATTCCAAAATCTACAATAAGCACGCCAAGAAACACACACACAAACGCATATATATGTGTAATTGCTCTTATGAACGAAGCTACTGAACATGATAAATACAAATGTATACACAATTAAAAGTTTTCGTAGACGCGGGAAATGCACTGCACAGAATAATTGAGAGGAGACTTAATTTATCACCGACAAATGTCTAATTTTCATGGGAGAAATTTAATGAAATCCGCCATCTCATTAAAAAGAAAAAACTAAGTTCTTAAATTAAACTAACTTAATTTTTTTGCGGAACTGATTTTATTTTGCACTAAGCCACCCAGAATAAATAAAAGAATTTGCCAATTTGTATGATGTCAATAGTCATCCGTCATGACCTATGAAAGTTTTAGCTGCTTGTAAACAATATCATTCTTTCGGTGTAGATTTGGCAGTTAACCTATAATAATAGGTTATGCAGAAATCTTAAAAAAAAAAAAAAAAACTTTAAAAATATATATGTTGCTAATTAATATTTTAATTTAAAATTTGAAACTGGGCAGNTAAAAAAAAAAAAAAACTGTAAAAATATATATGTTGCTAATTAATATTTTAATTTAAAATTTGAAACTGGGCAGCAATTTGTCCATACGAACTTGTTGCGTGTTTGCATTTTGTATTTGAGGGGAAGAATACGTTATGATACCTGGGCGAATTAAGACGCACACTGTCATCAGCTGATCCACAGCTGTAAAATAGCTGCATTTGAAAATATATGTATATAATTTGCTTTCCTCCCTATTTTTGCTGTACTCCTGACGCTAGACCAGTTGTTGGCTTCAGCGGAAATATCGAACAGAAAATAATTGATCACGTTACGTGGAAGAGATTCTTTTTTTTTCTTTGTTAACTATTGTCATTGTAATGATAACAATGTCGTATTTTAGTAACTTACATCTGCCAATAGACGTTCTCTGGGTTTGTTTAGCAGTGGCGTAGCGTCGTAAGATGCCCACACACCTAGTGTTCTCTAAAAAAAAAACTAACAAATTTATACATTTACGTTTTGAAGCTGCAAGACATACTTTCTGCTATATACACGTGTCCGACTTAAGGCCTGGCTTCACCTATTGTGCAGAAATTCTTCGTTTTCGTGTCATAATTTCAGTTTCACAGGTATTATTGAAAATGTTTTATTATAGATAATTTATAATTTACTAGTTATTTAATACTTTTGTATCTAATGTTCACGGTATGTTATTTACTGCTTGCAAAAAGACAGGAACTTATTGATAAAATACAAATATGTTCTCGAATTTTTACAACTAGTAGATAACCCACAATTAAATTTCAGCACAGAAATATTAAACAACTCGTGAAATGTAAATTTTCTATAATCAAACATTGTCAGTGATTATTATGAACCCAAAATTATGACGCGGGAACGAAGAATTTCTGCTGGAGGGGTGAAGCCGACCCTTCAAACGCCAGCAGCCGGGTTATTCCCCGCTCCGTTCTTCGTATTTCTCCAGAACCCGAGCGAGACGCCCACCCAGGTCTGCGTTCAGTCATATTATTTAAATGGTGTTATAGTACAGATAGCTATAGGAAAAGCCCTGCTTGGGATATACTTTCCATCTCATTTTTTATCCTTACGCTATACGTAATATTAGCACCGCCACAGGCCGTTTCACTTTATTCACACTCCATCCATGTGAAAACCGTGGAATTTTTACGAAAGTAAATGCGTTAATAATAGCACAAATTCGTGCTCTTATCGGCATAAAATATAAACACTGACTTAAGTAGCCGTAGATTTCCATACTACACACTCAATAAACCACCAAGTCTTAGAACAATTTTTATTTTTATTAATTCGCTGCCGACTTAACTGTGAGCCTGCATGACCAGTATGTACTGTAACACGTGTGTAACGGCTGTTCACGGTGAAGTGAGCACTTTCAAAAAGCTTTGCTAAAGATCTAATAGTATGCACATTCCGTATACTTCCGCCATACGTAAAATTAAAGCTGCCATGGACCTGGTCACATTATTCATGCGTCGTCAAGTAAAACTGTGCAATAATTAGAAAAGTAATTACGTTACAATTATGCTTATTCATACACTTGTAATGCACAAAAATATAGAAAGTGTAACATATAATTTCAGTATTCTCAAATGTCTTCCCAACACTTTTAATTCAGTGTTAAGATATGTAACTACTTTATCTCCGTCGTCACCAACTTTAGAGGGCGCATGCCTGTCATTGTGCTCGTTAAAATACACGCAGGTAGGGGCAGTAACATTTGTGAAAGGTTGATTTCAAAAGTGCTTACTTTAACATGAACAGACTTTAGTTACTGTGCACGCCACAAAGTACTGGCGCCTCGCCTTCCTAGATGCCTGCACTTGGCCGACGGCACGGCCCTGCCGGCGGCAGCTGGTATTAGTAACGACCCGGCTGTGTACCAACTGTTACATAAATAGCGCGCAACTGGTAGTACGTTTTTAGCGCGGCATTCAGGTTGCGGCCGGCTGCGCGCGCAACTAACTCTCCCTTCGCCGCCCGCACCCTGCTACCCGTAAATTCACCTGCCAGCAATTGTGGCGCTAACAGCATGGGCAATGATTTTTTTTTACAGAGGTTGATTTTAAAAGTGGTCACTTTACGTGAACAGCCTCTAACGAGGAACGTAACACCTTTCTTTGCGTCACAGTACGAGAAAGGCATGTGGCAGCACCTTTGTTCCTCCCTTTTGTCTGCGACGAGTAATATTTATTTGCTGATGACGTAATGCCGGGGAAAAGGCTTTGCTGTATGATGGAATAAACAGCCGCCATGCCTCTGCGTTCTTTAAGCTGCAATATGTAAAAATGTTTAACCGTAAAATTTTCAACATTAAGGTTTTCTTGTGAAAAGCTTCAGATCTCCGTTTTACTAGTTAATCCTCTGCAGGCAGCTGAAATAGTGGCTCGTGTACCATGAACTGTCGAATTAAAGAAGGAAAATGGGTATGGTTTTCTGAAAGGTTTTCTGATCCTCGTTATAAGAGTGAAATGTAGCTATGTTTGCTGGAAATTTATACTTGCTTGCGGGTTTTAGAAACTGGTATAGTCGCTGTATGAGTGGGGAAAGTATTACGTTTAATCCTTGTTATTCATCAGATAAGAGGCATGGCACATGTCGTGCTATTCGATGGCGCAACCGAATGACTGGCCAATATTTCTCATGTGTTTCTTTGGAAGCTTGGTAGCTGGACCACCGTAGTCGTGAAAGTCTCCGTACAATATATTTGATTAGCTGGTCTTCCATTTGGTGGCTACAACCAATCGCACACAGAAGGTGCCAACTTTATACGCTGAATAAAGTGCTCACTTAACAAGTGGCGCTGGCGGTGTAATTACAACGTGATAGACAGAGTTGTAAATAAACTTTATTTAGGTACTGAAAAACATACACATTAGCAATTTAGTCAAACTTTTGATTTCGTAACGATTTTTGTCTTGAATGAGACTGTAAATTATTAATTTGAATAATGTTGTCGTTGTGGCGATGATGAAGTAAACACGCCCACTCCACATGTCGGGAAATATTTTAAGTGAATGCATGGTATCGTGGAAACGATTGCTGTCAGAAACGTTTGCTGTAAGGGAAAGTGCTCTGTACTATTTGCACTCCAATTTATAGATTACCAGTATTGCATAATGTGGCGTCACATATTTTGTTACGCGTAAATACATATAAAAATGGTAGGGTTGTGGTATTTTTTTTCTGTAAAAAGGTTATTAACTCAAGTGAAACCTCGAATAAATTCTATAATGTATTGAAAGTTGTACTGCACAGTTTTATAACGTTGAATTATTGGTTCCTTCTAAGCTGTTATATTGTCAACAAATGCCCGAACAACGACATTTCCAAATGAAATAAGAAGTCATTGATAATATTGAGGTGCGACGCTTTACTGTATATTAACTTCATGGTCACACAGGACTTTGAACTACGATCTACTCTGTAGCTAGTGACACATATATACATAGGAAGATAGCTTTTATGTTTACNACACAGGACTTTGAACTACGATCTACTCTGTAGCTAGTGACACATATATACATAGGAAGATAGCTTTTATGTTTACCATAAAAACTTTTTTATTACCGTAGTAGGAAACCGTTTAGCAGTATGGAACACGTGATCAGTGCAGTACATCAAAAGGATCGGGAAGACAAACGCTTGAAAAGTCTTCCAGAAATTCGTTGCAAATTTAGAAAGAAGAACGACAGTCGAAAAGAAACTCCGCAGGTGGTATGCTTTATTTGAAACATTTTAAATAAAGTATGACAGTCATACTTGTAGGCTGTAAACGCAAGTGGTGTGTGAGGCGGTTGCGTTTTACAATATTTTATATCCAGTATAATTTAATTAATTTTTTAACATAAGTTTATTATGCTTGATGAAAAATACAGTTCTACTACTTGCTCACACGGTTACCCGGAAATTTGGTGCTTCCTCATCTGAGCCCACACTCGGTCGACAGGACGCATTTCCTGCCACTAAGTTGAGCCACTCTGACGCAACTTAGTCGCAAGTATCAGCCACTTACAGGCCAATAACCAGTATTGATTGTGTTAATAAATGATTATAGCGAAGCTCATTCTTGTAGCACAGTATATGTGAATAGCATATCCCTTAATAGCGCACACACCCTCGTTGTATGTACAGTAAAATATTGACTTAAATATTTTCATTATAATCAGTTATTTTAAGTGTGGTATCTGTATTTCTAAGGTTGGACTATTTCCCTTTTTATATTACAGCTCATATGTGCTAGTATGTATCTTTATAAGTTTACTCGTATAAGAAGAGTAGATTAATTATAAGAGGAAGCATGTGTCATACTAGCTGTGGGATTGACACAAATTTTCACGTCACATTCACATCCATTACGGGTATATTGAGGATCGACTTTATATATAACTAAAATAAACGTTACGAGAAACGATAAAGTTTCAGGTTCTCATGTTAACACAGCTCTTAATTNACTTTATATATAACTAAAATAAACGTTACGAGAAACGATAAAGTTTCAGGTTCTCATGTTAACACAGCTCTTAATTTAAAAATACTGCCCAGTTCAGATGTAAAATGAAGCTCAAGGGGCCTTTTACATAATTTTTGTGTACTTGNCTTAATTTAAAAATACTGCCCAGTTCAGATGTAAAATGAAGCTCAAGGGGCCTTTTACATAATTTTTGTGTACTTGATGCATTTTATTACAGATATGACAGATGGAATAAATCATGTGCTATGCACTGAAAACAAATTGCAGACACATGTGCNTTGCATTTTATTACAGATATGACAGATGGAATAAATCATGTGCTATGCACTGAAAACGAATTGCAGACACATGTGCTATGAGACATTTCACTTCGCTGCGTGAAGCGTGACCGATATCTTACAATAAATGAGTATTTTAAATTTAAGTAGAGATAAAATCATTTATAATTAATTTGAATTTATGTAATTTTAATACATGAAATTTAACCTGAATTTAAATACACATTTCTGTTCGTTCAAACACCCGTTAATCAATATTTTTTTATTGAGAAAAGGTAACTGTTTCTGTTATTAGAGCATAATATATTCTACGCGTAACAAGTTAACACGCAAAGAAAAAAATTCACTGACACTGACATTCACTTTAATAAAGTGGTCAATAATAAAGTAATAAATTATAAAGCACTTTTTCTTAATCAAATCTGGCCATTCGTAGGATTATACGTATTACACTGTTGAGCACTTGAGTTAGAGATACCTGCCTAGTAGCGTGTAGCAACCCCTCTCGCCCCGATGACGGCGGCGATGCAGTGTGGCATGGACTCCACAACGCACCGGAAGCCGTAGGGAGCCATATTGACCCATGACCACTGCATAATCTCCCGCAATACACGAAGATCGGTCGGAGCAGAATCCACGGCGCACACATATATCTTAACAGAATGCCAGATGTGTTCGATAGGATTATAGTCGAATGACTTTGGCGGCCAGGAAAACAGCCTCAAGTCCGTGGAGTGATCATCTAACCACTCGGTCACATTTCAAGAGCAGTGGGCCGGTGCATTGTCTTGATGTAAGTACAGGTCACCTGCAGGGTGCTGCAGGTGAAGACATGGGTGCACATGATCTGCCAGAGGTTACTGTATCGTTCGCTGTAGATTATGATGGCGCATTCACCACGAGACTAAATCCAATATTACGTAAACAGTCCCCATAGGGGGATATACCCACCACCACCACCACCATCGACCTGAACTACTTATACCCTGCTGACACGAGGGATCGATCGCTCTTGTGATTGGCGAAGCACTTGTACCCTGCCATCGACGTGTACCAGCGTGTACCTCAACTCATCCATCCACGCGACCTTTTGTCCATGTGTCGAAGGTCCAATGGTGGTGTTCCCGAGCCCAGGTTAATCGTTCAGCTTTGTGACGTGTGGTGAGCAGAGATACCTTATTGGCGCGGAGGCTTCTGTACCACATAGCATGGAGATGGTTCTGGATGGTGTGGCTGCTCACAGGTAGTTGTGATACAACATTGAGTTGGCGAGTGACCTGCTGCACTGTGGCCTGTCTATCCACTGTTACTAACCAAGCTAGCTGACAACGCCCCCTGTCATCGTTGCGTTGTACGCCATGGCACTTGTACGTGGCGGCGGTGGTTCTGCTCGAATCCATGAACTGACAGTACTCTTATGACAAGGTGACCTGCATGCCGGAGATGGGGCGCCCCATACGCCTGGCCCCAACGATCTGCCACGATTAAATGCACCGTAATATTGTTTCTTCACATTCTGTGCTCGACTGTTACTCAGACTGTCAGTATATGGTATCGCGACACACCAGTCATGCATCACTGGGCACAATTCCATTCGATGGGGCGACCACAGCGCAATTTCTGCAACACGGCAGGTGTATCTAATTCAACCGTTAATAAGTGTAAATTCCCACATAAAAAAAAACAGGGAAGATTGTAGAAAATGGTTTCTTGTTTCTTAGTAACTTGTCATAAATAATTCATGAATGTATACGTTTAGAAAAAATCATCTGTGTATACATAACAATGTGTAATTTGGATGTAACTTTAAGAGGTAAACTAGTAGTGCTTCCATAATATTTGCGCTATTACTTATGGTTTGATTTTGTCATATAGGCCTNACTTTAAGAGGTAAACTAGTAGTGCTTCCATAATATTTGCGCTATTACTTATGGTTTGATTTTGTCATATAGGCCTGCTATTTACAGTTTAACTGTCATATGTCCGGCAATTTAGGCCGTGTTTCAATTACTTTGGTTTTAGTTTTTGTAACTGGCATTTTTAATTTTGTAATATTTTAATTAGTTAGTAGTCCTAACAAATAATCCGCAAATATTGATAAAAAACCATGTTTTGCGTTCTGTCTTACATTAAACATATGACATTATGATATTACTAACCACTAATTAGACAGAAAAACACACATTTCCTGAGAATTCCAGCAACTTACTTTACTAAGATAGTTATGTCAAGTGTAGGGGAGACTGTTGTACCTTGATCACAGCGTACCTTGGATCATCCTTTGGTTTCTCAACAGGTGCTGCTATATATGCAACAAAAACTGTACTAGTTCAAAGTTTATCCACTAGAATGCAGAGCAAGCATGAGGAGAGCTATTAAAGTGTTTTTTTTTTAAGTGAAGTGGAAAATAAATTTTCAAGCTCAAAAAGTAACAAATTTCTGGTTTAATAATTATTTTTTGACAAGAGTATGATTTTGTTGATAGTTTGAAATCTCATTATACCTGAAATACTGCTTGTTGGTGAGTAATATGAAATACTACATTTCATACTTGAACCTAGCTTAGAACGTCAGTGTGTAAAGATACACCATCGTGAACCTTGGATCAAAACAACATCGTATACCATATATCAGTGACCATAGGTACATGATGTTAAAATTTGGTCGTTGTTTGTTTTAGGGCAGTATGCCACGAAGTAAATCAGGGGAAAAAAAGAAATCCTATTGACCCTAAGTGATTAAAAAAAAGCAATTGAAGCTGTAACTGCACCCGAAGACAAACGGATTACAAAAAGAGAGGATTGCAAAGTTTTTAATATCAAGTTTGCTACACTTACCCGCATCTGAATGCATTCAAAGCTTCTTGTGCAGAAAACNATTGCAAAGTTTTTAATATCAAGTTTGCTACACTTACCCGCATCTGAATGCATTCAAAGCTTCTTGTGCAGAAAACTTTGAATACAAAGCCAAATATGATGTCAATAAAGTATTTACAGAGGAAGAAGAAATTAAATTAGTTGATTATATTAAAACTGTACATAAAATGCAGTAAAAAAATTACCAAAAAATTTGTTAGTAAATTAGCTTTCAAATTTGCTGCTGCATACAAAAAAAAAACTTCCCTTCTACTTGGAACGAATATAAGCTTGCCGGCGAAGAGTGGATGAGGCAATTTTTTTTAACGACGTTCTGAAGGTCTAGCAACCAGAAAACCTTAAAAAAACTAGCTTGTCTCGAGCAACTAGTTTTAATAAAACCAACATTGGTATGTATTTTGATAATTTGGAAGATTTTCCACAAGAGCTTCCCCCCCCCCCTTTTTCCCTGAAAGGAATTGTAACCAGGATGAGACTGGGATAACAACAGTCCAAAATTCTTCAAAAATGGTCGCACCTAAGGGTGCAAAACAGGTTGTTAGCGTGACATCAGCTGAACGTGGTCAGCTGGTAACGTTGTCCACCTTTATCAATGCTACAGGGAATCACATACCTCCAACGTTGGTATTCTCTAGAGTAAATTTCAAGGAGTTCATGTTGAAGGGAGCATCTCCAGGGACAATCAGCGGGGCTAACCCTTCTGGTAGGTCTACTGACGAGTGGTATTTTAAGTTCATGAAACATTTTATAAAACACACAAAACCTACCAAAGAATAATGTGTGATGTTAATAACTGACAACCACGAGTCTCACCTTTCAGTTGAAACCTTGGAGTTAGCATCTGATGCAGGGGTAGCAATTTTGACTTTCAAACCCCACACTTCACACAAATTACAGCCANAACCTTGGAGTTAGCATCTGATGCAGGGGTAGCAATTTTGACTTTCAAACCCCACACTTCACACAAATTACAGCCACTTGATCTTGCTGTCTTTTTCCCATTCAAGGCATATTACAACCAAGGAGTCGAAGCTTGGCTCATCAACAACACTGGGAAAACAGTTGTCATTCATAGTGTTGCACAAATAGTTGGGCNTAAGGAGTCGAAGCTTGGCTCATCAACAACACTGGGAAAACAGTTGTCATTCATAGTGTTGCACAAATAGTTGGGCAGGCTTATCCTCAAGCATTCACCACAAGTAACATAACTATTGGCTTCAAGAAACCAGGAATTTTCCCCCTAGACAGGGGTGTGTTTAATTATGATGACTATTTAACATGTAACTGATAGCCCAGCTTAAAAATCAGTTGGAGTTACATGTCACATTGGTGAAGATAAAAGCTCATCTTCAAAGAGGAACGAAACAAGCTGTTTTGAGGAAAGTGTTGCATGGCCATCAACACCAACAACACGATCTTCACCAGTGAGCCGGGTTAAAAAGTGGTTATAATGTTAAGCCTGTTGTAACTCTGGAACAAATTCAACCTTATCCTAAAACTGCAGCCCGAAAAAATGTACAGAGAGGAAGAAAACCTGGTAGGTCTAAAATAGCCACAGATAACCCAGAAAAATATCAAGTTCGAGAACCAAAATAAAAAAATAAAATGACAAAACCAGTGCCTAAGCTTCCTGGTGCCAACAAAGAAATCAAAGGAAAGAAGAAGAAATAGGCAGGTTAATTAATAAACTGGATTTTGATAGCGAATCTGAGATTGACGACATAGATTTGTTTTCAGAAGACGAAGATGATGTCACAGAAATTTTAGAAACATTAAACCAGGAAATTGCGGAAATTAAAGAGGAAATGAATTTTGAAAGGGAAACATTTGAAAAGGGAGAATATGTTTTGGCAGGATTTAGCAAAAAGAATAGCCCACCAATGCAATATGTAGGGAAAATTATGTTTAAAGATCAACATGATTTTGAAAATCAGATTAAATTCTACAAACGGATTGGAAATGGCAGTAAGTTTGTAAAAAAATCATAAGAAGTGTTTGATGTAGCAGAAGATATTGTGGTTAAGCTGCCAAAACCCAGTAGAACTAAGTGGCTCAACAAGAACTGAAGGACAGTTGTGGTTCCGAGTAGACTTTTTTGACATCAACGTGAAGTAATTTTTCCAAGACANTCAACAAGAACTGAAGGACAGTTGTGGTTCCGAGTAGACTTTTTTGACATCAACGTGAAGTAATTTTTCCAAGACAACTGAATTGACTTTAGTTTTTAGTGTAGTTTAATTTTAGGTTATTAATTCCAACTTGTGAAATCTTGACATACGCGTGTATTTAATAAGAAATCATGGTTGGATTCGTACTTTTCATTACATTGTGTAAATATGACACAAATAAATAAAATGTTACATAAAAAAAATTGTTTTCAATACACAAACTCTTTGTTCTAGGTACATGATGTTAGTGATCAAAGGTACAAGAGTATGTTATCCATGGTGCATTATGGTCTTGTACCATTGATCACATGACAATAAAATGAAAAATGTATATTTTTCATATTCTTTAAATAATAATAATAACTTTTTAAAAATGCCATGGTGTGCAGGAGAAGTGGTACTAACAGATTAGACTATTTACTCCGTCGTACTTAGAACAATTATTAATTTAAAAACTGAAATGTAATTTATGATCCTACGTTCAATTTATGTCCTTTATGACACGCATCCGTTTATTCCGATAACTCCTATTTTATGCGTACGTTACATCTGAAGTAGCAAAACTAACGTGGCAGCTTATGTTTGGCTATTTGTAATCCTCTTAGTTAACACAGCGCAGAAATGCCAATTACAAAATAAGTAATTGATNCAGCTTATGTTTGGCTATTTGTAATCCTCTTAGTTAACACAGCGCAGAAATGCCAATTACAAAATAAGTAATTGATTTTGCAGACAAAAATAAATCATGTGACCATTTTGTTAACAAAAGGTGCTAACTGGAACACGGCCTTGAACTAAACATATTAGGTTTCGTTTGTATGTGCAAGTGCAATATATTCATTCTGTAAAATAATATTAATTTTAATGACAATTCGAAATAACAAATGACAGCATTAATATAGGATGTTTCCTAGCTTCGTTATTATTTTTGTTGTTTTTATTCAAACAGTTAGTGTAAGCAGCTCACGATACATTTTCTAAAGTATTTGTGAAAATACGGATTTCCGGGCAATCAGCCTAACCTTAACATGTCTATTTACAGTATTCTCCGTACGTTGAAAAAGAGAGAACCGTTGTTTCCTGACTGGTCAGTAAAGATAGCCTCGTACGGCGGGAGCCTCGTAATTGACCGTGGAATCAGCGAGCAAAGTGCAACTCACGAAACCAAGAAGTGTAGTGGAGAGCCGCCTAATGTACACAGTTGAATCACATTATTATGACCACCTGCTAGTATCGAGAGTAACCGCCCTTCGCAGCACGGACAGCAGCTAGACGAGCTGGCAGTGACTCAGTCAGGTGCTGATAGGTCTCCACTGTATCTGGAACCATGCTGTCTGCAGTGCGTCCCACAACCGGTGAAACATGCGTGACGGAGGAGGCAATGGTACCATTCGTCCACTCGCGATACACCTTTACCACAGAGGCACATGAACAGTTCGTAAACACAGCTGTTTCCGAAATGCTGCCCCCATTGGCCCGGAAGCCGATGATAATCCCTTTTTGCAACTCAGTTAAACGCTTCCCTTACCCTTGACAGCAGGAAGCGCAATGTGTACAACCAGCCTGTCGGTCGCATTATATACCCGATTCACCAGCCCACGTCANCCTTGACAGCAGGAAGCGCAATGTGTACAACCAGCCTGTCGGTCGCATTATATACCCGATTCACCAGCCCACGTCATGGGCCATACGTCATGGGCTACGCGCTGCAGATGGCACTTAAAGCATGTAGTCATGATAATGTGATTCGATTGTGTATGTAATGCCAACTCCACTACAAGCGGTGAGCCATGTTTAGGNAGCATGTAGTCATGATAATGTGATTCGATTGTGTATGTAATGCCAACTCCACTACAAGCGGTGAGCCATGTTTAGGTAACTGGACAAACACTAAGTAAAATTTGAAAGAGAATCTCACCTGTGCTATCTGAGCTTGCATGCGAGCAGGTATGGAACTAGCAGAACTACCCGGCGTTACCCGAGTATAGGCTATTCACGGTAAAGTGAGCACTTAAGGCCCTCCAAACCTACATTAATCACTAATCAATATTTCTTATTGCAGCCTCAGACGTTAACTTTTGAGAGTTGTGAAATGTATACACAGTATTTATTAGCGACATGGCATTTTTTTTTATATTAAAAAGTGGTGGAAAAACAGAAATTGCCTGCAAGGAAAAAATAAGTAGGGCCTTAAAAAGTGCTCACCATATCATGAATAGTCTATATAAAAGGGAGATTAGAGATACACAGCCCTCTTTTTAGGAGTTTTGGGGGTTTCGAGCACAATGGAGAGCCGGAGCCCATTATATTCTGGCCTATACAGTATTTTATAATGGATACTGAAATACATTCGTGCCAAATTTGGTATAGGTCCATCAAATGGTGTAGATTTATATATAGAACATATATACATAAAACTTGAGATATATATAACCTGTCTCACAACAATTGCTGCCACACAAGTATACGTACGCATTTCTTTTGATTTCACTTCTGCAANTGTATATAGAACATATATACATAAAACTTGAGATATATATACACGTATATATATAACCTGTCTCACAACAATTGCTGCCACACAAGTATACGTACGCATTTCTTTTGATTTCACTTCTGCAACTGTGGTTACAAGACAGTCTTAGCTCGCAGTTTCTGCAATAGTTGTTAATACACTGAGCCTAAATTTATTTTGTAATAATTTGAACTTGTTGTGTAAAGTAAACAGAAATTTTCACATAGCTCTATTATGCCATTAGTAAACCACATATTCGCTGTTTTTGGGTTTTTATTTACTATTTATTTTACTCTTGTTTAATGCTCATATCAATGTTTCTCAAAACAAGATAAACTTAAATGACAACTGTGGTCACTAAGAACGCCCTGCCTCCATTTTCTCTCTGTTTCGCTAAAATTAACACCTTGTAGGAAACCTTCCGGAAACGCTGAGAATTGCACACGACCAATAACCCAAACGTCCATGAAAAAGACCAGCAGTTAGCTAAATTTTCCACTTATCAATCCATACCAGTAAGTTTGCATGCGAACTTCCATCTTGGCATACGGATATCAGCGGGAAGCTTGCTCATTTCTCTGGATTTCTTTCACTGCAGCTTTGCCTTTGGATCTAGAGGAAGGAGGTTGTGAGCCTCCTTTAGCCATTAGGCCCCTGTCAAACCCTCAAATTTTCGACTTAGAATGCTTATTTTTGACAGTTAAATTTGTACAAGAAATATTAAGTTCAAATTTTTCCATTCAACAAATTTGATTAAATAATCTTTAGAGTATTTGAAAATGTGCCACACTCAATTTTTTTTCTGGGAGAAATTATATTCTGAAATTATATTCAAAGTGAGATACTGATGTGTTTCCATGCAGTCCACAACAGGAATAAATGCAACGAATGTTGTGATTTGTTTTAACTTCTTTGTTAAATTAATATTTTACTTATCAGATATATTTCCTGCGTAATAAATTTTATTTTCTTTGCGTTGTTAATATTATTGAGAAACACACTTCAAATAGCATTCATGCCCAGATACCTATATAAATAAATTGTCTTCATAACCTTATATCGTTTCCAGCAATTGTTCGCCATTTTAAAGTTTCGTGACATCGGAAACGGCCATTTTTTTCATGCGTGATTCTGATTGACTGAACCCGTCAAACATCAATTAAATAACAGAACTCTACCAATTTTCAAAATGTTTGATGGAAACCAGAACTACCCAACTTTCCGAGACAAACATGGTGGTGTTAATAACGTTTCGCTGATGTCAGAATTACCCAATTTTATTTGACCAACTCTATTTGACGCAGACTAGCGGGGAAATTTAACAGTGTGACAGGACGTTTAGGTTGTTTTCAATTAGTATGGAAGTTATTAATAAACTATTGACAGTGATAAATCAACACGTGCGTCAGCACCGCTAATGCTAGTGTAAATCCCTCCCCTCCCTTCAGGCAGTGTAATACCTTTCTTTGAGAAATTTCTGGCTACGCCATTGGCTGCCATCAGGGTTTTTTCACGGGGCGAGAATGGTGGTTCAATTAACGAAAGAAGGGGAGATGTGTTATCTGAAGAGTGATTGCAGCTTAGCTGTCATCGATACGTCAATAATTTTCCGGTTTCTAAATACGACACAGTTAGCCTACCTTAACTTTAGCTCGCTCGCGGTCNTTGCAGCTTAGCTGTCATCGATACGTCAATAATTTTCCGGTTTCTAAATACGACACAGTTAGCCTACCTTAACTTTAGCTCGCTCGCGGTCGGTGCCTGAAGAGCGCATTCCACGCGAATAGAAAGCGCCAGCGAGGGAGTCGTCGGCTGGGACCAGGAGCGTGTCAAGAACACCGCCACACGGGATATCCGTCCCGAGGAGCTGAAGCCCGGGAGAATGTGCGTACCTCCTCAGCTCACGTCGCGTCGTGATCGCCCCATTGTCGCCCGCCAGCTCCGCAACTCGTATTGTCCCGAGCCGTGCGTCGCGCTGCTGCGCGCAGGAAGCTGTTCGTTACGACGGTCTGCGAACCGAGCCGCACGATACCAGACAGGCTAAGGTTCATTCTACTCACGTTAGCAACACAACTAGATTTCTAACGGAAGAGTTTGGAATAGGGAACATTTCAACCGCTAGGTGCGCAGTGTTCCNGTTAGCAACACAACTAGATTTCTAACGGAAGAGTTTGGAATAGGGAACATTTCAACCGCTAGGTGCGCAGTGTTCCTAAAGTAACTTTCAATTAACATTTTTAGCTACGTTAGTTATAAAACAGGAAGATTTTACTTAGATACGAAGTTATTTTATACTTGATCTATGATTATTGCAATTTTGTTTTCTAACCTATTAAATAGAGAAAGCTGGTACACATGCGACACTAGCGCTTAACTGGTGACGAAAATGTTCTCTTTGCCAAACTTTTAACAATGACCTTACCAACCTGTAGTAGAATTAACCTTAGCCAGGGAAGGGNGTTAGCAACACAACTAGATTTCTAACGGAAGAGTTTGGAATAGGGAACATTTCAACCGCTAGGTGCGCAGTGTTCCAAAAAGTAACTTTCAATTAACATTTTTAGCTATGTTAGTTATAAAACAGGAAGATTTTACTTAGATACGAAGTTATTTTATACTTGATCTATGATTATTGCAATTTTGTTTTCTAACCTATAAAATAGAGAAAGCTGGTACACATGCGACACTAGCGCTTAACTGGTGACAAAAATGTTCTCTTTGCCAAACTTTTAACAATGACCTTACCAACCTGTAGTAGAATTAACCTTAGCCAGGGAAGGGGGGGATGCAAGTCTCTACCCCGCGAATGGTTGACACGGGGAAAAACCGTGCACAATGAACGAAAATGTAAAAGAATGGAATCTTTACATGGATTATAACCGGCAAGGTTTTGGCTTACTCCAGCACGCACTAGCCGAAAATGCCTGCCAAATACCATACACTGAGTAAAAATATTTTTGTCGGAAACATCAAGACTGTTATAATAGGTACATTCATCTTACGATATATAGGAACCATATAAATATCGTTAACATAGACAGTGACACCAAGAGAAATATTTGTTGTATTCCTGTCTGTGATTGTATTTGCTACTGTACTTGTGGTTGCTACAGCAGAGCACTGCGTTCTTACTACAAAATAGACATTACCTACAACAGAACAACTTCAACAATATTTGGATTGTCCCCAAAACTTGGATTGTAATAATCTAACAAAATAATATTATGTTCCTGCTTACCTCAAACCTGATTGCATAACTGTTGAGTTTTTGATTGTTTTGGGAATAATCCAAATATTGTTTAAGTTGTTCTGTTGGAGGTACACCATCTGTTTTGTAATATGAACGCAGTGTTGTGCTGTAACAACCTTGTGTACAGTAGCAAATGCAATCTCAGAGAGGAACACAACAAACTATTATGTTGGCATTACTGTCTGTTAACAATATTTAGATAGTACACAAAACCCATCAGATGCTCTCTGTCCTTATTTTGACAGTCTAGATGGTTCGCTACAACCAGATTTTTTCTTAGTGCTGCGGCTTCTAAAATATTTGGTTATAAACTCAAGATGGAAGTGAAAAAAATTACTGCGATGTTGTTCTGAATTAGCTTTTAAAATGTCAGTTCATTGCACAGGTTTCAATCTGAGAGAAAATCGTCTCTTTAAAGAGCAGTACATAGAAGCAAGCAATTCCAGAAGGCAGATGGTGACGGCAGCTGATCTTCTCCAGGCAAACACCAATAATAAAATAAAGTTTACTTTGTATTGAAGAATATTGCTGTATAGTAGTTAAAAGTATCTATAATGGCAGGGGTAGGGGTGAAATTTTATATTGTCATCCTTCCTAATTGTTATGGTGTGCACGGCCTTAAATACAAGCGGTCATTCGTCGTCCGTCAGTCCGTCATACGTCTGTCCGTCTTCTAGCCGAGCGATTTACAATAGACTCCGTATTTTCTTCTTCTGTTCATTGCTGCAAACTAACACAAAGCTGTGAACATATCGGACTTAAATGTGAAAATGATTGGCAGCATTGTGTATGTAAATACACAAAACGTACGTACACACAAACAACGGAAATTAAACGGGGTTCAAAATTAAAAAAAATAGTATAGTGTAAGGACACGTGCAAAGGCTGCAGAAATAAGTATAAGAATGATTGCATTAATTTTTTTAATTAAAAAGGTCAGAGATTTTCTCTAGGATCTCGTGTTCCCGAACGTAATTTATCAACTAATCTTGAAATAAATTGCACTTCATCGCATTCAACAGCTTCACAAACGAACATATGAAAACAAAAGAACTAATTGGCACTGCATTGCAGCCTTCTAATAATCTCGGAGTTATCGTTGATAGATGAAAAATTTTGGTAGACGGTTTAACAGCGAGGACTTAAATTCCGGTGAGTGTGAAACGAGTTGAAGATGGAGCAGTAGCGGAATGCAAGGGTAGGAGAAACGGGAGCGCTACGAGGAAAACCCTCCGGTCAACGGCAACATCTGCCATGTTTCCACCACGCAAGAATGCTGGTGACCCCGCCGGGAATAGAGCTCGGTTCGCCTTGATTGGAGTCGAATAGTCAGGATACTACACGACTGCAGTCCTTCCAAAAGTAAAAAATGCTTAGATTTGGACTGACAGATGGAGTTATCAGAAGCACCTGATTGGCCGTTGGCCAAGTGATTGGCGGGCGGATGTCAGACTATAGTCAATTTATGGTTAATTACAACTTTTATGGAGCCCTGCTAAAGTTCAACTTTCAGGAAATTCCACCGCATCATGCAACAAATCTTAACCAAATCTAGAAAATCCCGCAAAGGGACAACGCCTTGCATTCGTGCGCATTCCGTTTAATAATATTTTGCATAACAATTTTTTCTTCCTATGCATCACGAACACACTTATTTTCTCTCTGTTTTCCTTGTATTCATTATTAATTAAATATAATTTATTGATAAAACATAATGAATTATAAAAGTTCCAATTGAAAATAAAATACTTTTATGCTGACGAAGTATAGAACGCTTGTGATGCATGGCATATTTAGGGAACAGCAGGCACGTCATACATCGGGTGATTTTTCAAATGTTTGATTAAAAAGGTATGAAGATAATGCGAATAGACTTTAATGGGCGCGTCGGCTTACTGCAAATCCACATTGAAAAGTCGTATTTTGAATACGAGGAAAGCGGCCCAACGGAAGACAAAACGTCCGCAGATTATTTTTGTTTCCCGGGGATTATTTCTTGTACGTAAAATCATGAATAACCTATTCAGTATATAATTCATGACAATTATTTTATCACCACTATAACAATTCTACAAAATAAATTTTAACAATATTAAATAAACCATTGGATGGTGATTAATTTGGCTAGACCTCACATTTAACTATTCGTGAAAGTGTATAAGGTTTATGCTTCAAATAACAAATAAATGCATGTATATATTTATATATATATATATATATATATACAGTAAAAAATTCTAGCTATTAAATTTACAACATTACTTTTTTTTTTTTAAAGAACTTATTAACGTCCTTCGGTGTTATGACTGAAGGCTGATTTGGGGATGGCTTACAAACNTCGTGAAAGTGTATAAGGTTTATGCTTCAAATAACAAATAAATGCATGTATATATTTATATATATATATATATATACAGTAAAAAATTCTAGCTATTAAATTTACAACATTACTTTTTTTTTTTTTAAAGAACTTATTAACGTCCTTCGGTGTTATGACTGAAGGCTGATTTGGGGATGGCTTACAAACNCTTTTTTTTTTTTAAAGAACTTATTAACGTCCTTCGGTGTTATGACTGAAGGCTGATTTGGGGATGGCTTACAAACTAACTTATGACCTAACTTAAACTAAGACCAATGCCTCACCTGGGATTCAAGCCCAGAACCTCCCGCACCCCAGACCGGTAGCGCACCTACCGACTGCGCCACGAGAGGTCGGCCTATAACGTTACTCGAGTGCTCGGTACGAATAGTGCTACAGAAGATGTGAAACCATTGCAGAAATTCTCCGCTTTCTTGTCGCTATTTCCCTCTCTCTATGTAAGACAGTTAGATAGTCGACTCTGTGTACTCACGGTGGGTGCCTTTGTGTAAAAAATATAAGTGACTATCAAGCTGGTATTGTAGTCGTATACCCGATCGAACGAGACCGCATTTATTTCAATCGTTTTATTAGTCACGACGTTATAATGTCGAAATGGATCACCCCGCAAACGTTTCATCGCAGTTTTATCCTGGTACCCCATGTTTAGGTCTTATTTTAAAGCCGTATTTACGTCAAAATGCGTATACCTTACTGCACAACCAACACACTAACTGGCATGCTTCCCATTAAGTTGGCAGTGATGCAAGAAAAGTACTACAATCCCATGTCTTAAGTAGCGTATTAAACGTGTAAAATCAATTTCAGCATTTTCATGCACGTGAGAGTAAGAATTAGCACATAACCAACACATGAACGTTAGAAATGATTCCAAAGCTACACTAGATCGATGCATGAATGAAGTCTTCGTCCACGACAATATTATAGTCCATTCCCAGTTTCTTGACACTGTTTGAAACAAGCGTTTAAAAAATCACCCCATATAAGACGTGTTTGGTTGCTTCCTAAATATACCATGTATCAGAAGCGTTTTATGCTAGAGTTAACAAAATAGTACCTTATTTTCAGTAAAATTGAGCTTTTATTTATATTTTGTTCATGAAGTACAGTATTTCGTTCATATTTAATACGAACAAAAACAGAGAATAAATAGGTGTGTTGGTAGGCCCAATGCCCAGTAAAAAATAGTTATTATGCAACATATAATTAGGCCGAGTGCGCACGAATGCGTTACGTTGTCCCTTGGGTGTAACTTTATAGACTCGTTAAGCTTTGTTTGCATAAGGCAGAGGAATATCCTGGAAGTAAGGACCTTAGCAGGGCGCTCGGGAAATTTGAAAGTAACCGTGAATGGACTACAGTTTGGCAATGGCTGGAGAAAGTAGACCCTAATCAGTGATTTCCAAAGATATTGGTAGGGACGTGCAAAATTAGCGTTTTTATATGGCTACAGACTAAGCCATATGTCATATACTTGTCTGACTTCCATCATTAGCGGCAGTTTGTGCGGCACTTCTTACGGCCACTTACAGCCAATAGTAAAAGCTCAGTGGTAGAGCCACCAATCTCCATCAACGCGGCCACTCAGGTAAACGATTCCGTACAGTTGTAAGCAACCAATAAAATCACGAAACCTGCCTATGTAAGTAAAGCGAAGTGAATTCTACACTATTGCCAAATAATAACGTCAATTCTGCAAGTCTTTAGTGATACGTTAACAACAAACAGCCTGTAAACATCATGGTGATCTACAAAGGTCTATACAGGTTCATTTTTCGGAAAAAGAGTGGATTTGGGGGTAATAGGGACCAAAATTAAAAAAATTGTAATGGACATCTACAAAATGTTGTGTCCTGGCGAGGAAGGTGGGCGGAGGAGCAGTTAATATTTCACCCCAATAAATTTTTTAATTATAATTCCAAATTTAAAGTTGAGCAGGAATTAAGTGTATTTCATGGCAAAATCATGTGTGTTCCTCTGGCAAAAATTTGTTTATAAGCATAAATTTGTGAGTAGGTATCCAAATACATTTTATTCAACAGGCACCCTTTTAAATTATTAAAACCAATATTATATTTTTACAGATTTTCCTCATGCCAGGACAAGAAACCAAATTTACTTTTATATCTGACAATATCATCCTGCGATAACTAGCCAAGATTTCGGATTCTCGGGGGAGACGATCGGCTTGATCAGCTCCCCTTGTATACGCCCATGGACCTCCTGGTCATCTATTACGTGGTAGACCTGCTCATTGTTTTGTACAATTGTGTCCTCCCACCACCATTTTTCTACTCGCTTCCAAATGTTGACAGTGTTAGAGAGGCCGACGGGTGGATCTCTTCAGAAGAAGAGTCGTAATTTGTGGGCTGCCACCGGGGCACATGTTAGAGCCCCCTTGCCGTGCAGGCGTCTGTGGGGCCGCCTGCTCCCAGGCAACACACATGCAGCAGCTGTCGCGCTGACGAACTGCCGTGGCGTCGCCTCGCGGGGCAGATGTGTCGTCGCCAGTCTACTGCGCTGCCGCCGCCGAGGGGGTCGCTTTCTAGGCGATAGGAGGGGAGTGAGGCTTTGTCCCAAGCCGACAATTACACTCTGCCAGTCTGCACCACTCCACACTTATTTTTATTTTTACAACGCTGCCTGCGTCGTCGCTATGTGCGATTAGCCACTCTCGTGAGCCGCCCTTCCCCATCGCTGCTAAGAAACGTTTTAATTCAGCACTACGATTGAAATAACGTCAGCCCACAATTCCCGCTTACAAGGGCACGGATGAGACGAGAGAAGACTAACGTTTAGCGGGCACACAGAGTACACCAGTACGCAGAGGCGAAATGGCGTTGCGGTTTCTTCGGTGTGGGAGTATAAATTCCTGATTGGCTGTGCAAGGCCCTGGCAAAGGGTTTATGCCTGATTGGCTGTTGGATGCTGCAAAATATTCCTTATTGGTTGGGCTGCCAGCCGGCGAGTAGGGTAAGAGAGTGAAGAGATTTGGGCGGCTCTTAACAGCGAGGTCTTTAGAGCCGATGAGGGCGATTGAGGTGAGTATGGAGTAGCGCCGGAATGAAAGGGTGGGGGAAACGGGAGATCCCCGAGAACACCCGCCTACCAGTGTCATCGTCCAGCACGATTCCCACATGCAAAAATCCGGGAGTGGCCTGGCCGGGAAATGAGTACGGTTTGCCTTGGTGGGAGGCGGGCAGCCTAACGCTCAGCCACCGCGGCCCGTCGGCGAGTAGGATAACAAGCGCTAACTGGAGAGCGGTGTGCCGACATTTTTCTGGCTAGTAACGCCTTTTTGCAATGATGTGTGGCTGGAGTTCGCTGATTAAGTGGTTATTTTACCTCTGTACAATTAAGGGTAATGGTGCACGCTAACCACATATTAATATAATTTTTGTTATAACTTGTTTTACAGCGGATTTTTCGAAATTGTTGGCTCGACAAGACGTAAATAAAAATTTTGAGCACCTTCATATATTGTTACAAATTCACTGTGTTCATTATTCTCGGAGAACTGATTTGAGATAAAAAAACAAAACTTATTTCTTTTCTTCCATCAGTGCTCCGAAATAATGGCGGTAGTTAATATCTCACGACGTAAAAAGGCGTTCAAAATTATTATTTGCGTTTTGTCGAACCAAATATTTCGACATAACATTTGGAAAACGACTTATATCGAAAATCGCGTAAATATACTGCTTTCATGCGGCATTCGCCTTAAGCACTCTGTGGCGTAGGTCGCGCCAAATAGACAAAGCAATGAGCACCAACAGCCAGCCAGAGAGATTCTGCCGCTACTACGTTGACCGCGTAGAGCACATTCCCCGCGCATGCAACACCGGTATGCCCACAATTCTGTACGTGGTGTCCAAGGCGACCAAGATGGCTGCTATCGAGTCTGTACCCCGCGAATGGCTGACACGAGGAAAACCCGTGCACAATGAAGGAAAATGTAAGTGAATGGGATCTTTGCATGGATAAGAACCAGCAACTGTTTGGATTACTCCAGCGCGCACTCACCGAATATGCCTGCCAAATACCATACACTGAGTAAATATATTTTTGTAAGAAACATCAAGACTTTTATATAAAAGGTAGAGTCATCTTATGAGATATAGGCACCATATAAATATACTTAACATAGACAGTGACACCAACAGAAATATTTGTTGTATTCCTGTCTGTGATTGTATTTGCTACTGTACTTGTGGTTGTTACAGCAGAGCACTGCGTTCTTACTACAAAATAGACATTACCTCCAACAGAACAACTTCAACAATATTTGGATTGTTCCCACGAATAGGATTGTAATAACCTAACGAAATAATATTATGTTCCTGCTTACCTCAAACCTGATTGCATAACTGTTGAGTTTTGATTGTTTTGGGAACAATCCAAATATTGTTTAAGTTGTTCTGTTGGAGGTATACCATCTGTTTTGTGGTATGAACGCAGTGTTGTACTGTAACAACCTTGTGTACAGTAGCAAATGCAATCTCAGAGAGGAACACAACAAACAGTTATGTTGGCATTACTGTCTGTTAACAATATTTAGATGGTACACAAAACCCATCAGATGCTCTCTGTCCTTATTTTGACAGTCTAGATGGCTCGCTACAACCAGATTTTTTTCTCAGGGCTGCAGATAAAGATATAGTCATATTTTTCCATGTGAAACAAAGATTATAAAGAATGAGGAAACCTCCCATTGCGGTTATAGATGTGAAACAAACCACGTGAGTAAAATGAACTAAATTTCTTAATAACTGCGCTGAGAAAACAGTTTTGTTGAATCAAACAAAGTTTGTTTGGCGCAAACAAATTAATTGCTTGTATAGGAGCAATAAAATAGTTTGTTGTTTATACCAAATTACTTTGTTGTTTCTATTTGGTTGCCCCAAGCTAATATTTGATTGGTGCAACTAAATATTTGTTTGGCTCTACGCACATTACACAGTTCCGATTAATATAAAAAAGTTAGAAGAATGACCGTGATTTTAACATACATCGTTTGAGCGCGAGCACTATGTTTTAGTAGAGTGGAGAGATTTAGGAAACTCTCAACATCGAGGTCTTGAGAGCCGGTGAGGATAAAGCGAGGCGAGTATGAAATTCAGCCGGTGAAGGGACGGGGAAACGGGAGATCCCCGAGAAAATCCGCCGATCAGTGGCATCGTCCGGCACAATTCCCACGTGCAAAAATCCAGGAGCGACCCAGATGGGAATCGAACCCGGTTCGCCTAGGTAGAAGGCGGGTAGTCTTACTACTTCATCACCACGGTTCCGCAACTTTTTTTTAGCAACTTCAGCTTAAGTGACTACTTGTGAAATTGGAATGTTTTTAAACACATTCATCTCGAATACTGGACGACGTACGCAAATAACTATTTGAAATTTTACAGCTTTCCATTTTGGTTTCTTGTTAAACTTGTCTTATTAAGAAGTTTATACTATCATTAAGCATCAATAAATAGAGTAACAGACACTGTTACTATCCTCATTGTCACAAAAAATGCCAAGAAACTTCTCGAGCTGTATTTTCGAACTAAGACAATCAAACGAGTGGCCAAACAAATATATACATTTCATTCAACATAATATTGTGTTGGCAGTCTAATTTATTTTGGCCCTACACAGAGGTTTGGTTTATGCACTCGTGTATTTTGTTGGCTGAGCAAAATTAATTTTGTTGCTTTTCATGCTTTGTTTACATAACAAATATTTTGTTAGGGCAAGTAAATTTATTTTTGGTCCTATAAAAACAAGTATTTTGTTATCTGGAACAAACCTTTCTCTCAGCGTTTTAGGATTTTCCCCGTGTCTTGAAAATCTTGGTATTCAAATATTGAATAGAGAAATTAAGTTATGGAGTAATGTACGTAAATCCAAGTTGGTGGGGATACCTTCCCCTTAAGTTACCTAGCTAGAAGTATGACTGGGACAACGAGATGAAAATACCCCTTCCCTCCAACCCTAGTGAAGTACAAGCAGTATTACTGTCAAGGCTTCCGCCTACCTATCGCTTTTTTCCGCGTTTGAGGTCGAGAAGCGCGGAAGCGATAAGGGCGACACTGCCACCTGCATCAAGTAGTGCCATCGCCGCTACGCTCAAGGCTCTGTGATGGTGTTTCTAATACGGGTGACGTCTTGAAAGCACTCAACAGCCCTCGTCCGATGTGTGTGTCTCTTTTGTAGATCAGCACATTAGTCACACGGTTCATGGTTTTGTAGAAAAGCGAGTATTTAGAGCACTCTACGACATTTAAAGCGCCCAGTAGGCGAGTACCTTAATATGAATTGGTAATAAGGCTATGAATTAGTAATTAATATGAATTGGTAATAAGACCATTACGTGTGCTCTTTTCACTTAGAAGAACAGAAGAAATTAGAAAAAGCATAAGCGACGGTAGGACCTTGAATGAAAGTAATGACACTGACCAACCTCAATGTTTTCTACGTAAACCAGCAACAGACGGCATGGAAATAAACACTGTGTGCTTTACAGGCCAACTAGACAATGTCCAACTCATGTAATTTAGTATAAATTCTTCTGTAGTCAATGTGGCGTGAGGCACTATAAAATATTGATTAAAAATTACTGAAATATATGGAAGGTCGTGGTATTATAATCATCAAAAATGAGTTAGAATTTTTTTATATGTTATTACGTTTCCATAAAGCAGTGTTTACTACCCGAAGACAGCTGTAAAATAAAAAATTGTAAGCCAGATAATGGGTACAGGGCAATGTTTAAATATATATGTGTGCATGTGTGAAACATTAATAAAATGAGATGTTTGTTATTCCGAACTTATGGCATGAACAAATTCAAATATCTTATGTAATTATGGAGTGATTTAACTAATTTAGAAAACTATGGAATACAATTTGTGAACATTTAACACACCAAATTTGCGCTCAGTGATTAAAAAAAATAGCTTTCTTTCCTCCTGGCAAGTCCGTTAAAAAAAGCAACAAATTATTTTTACTGATTTAAAAAAGATATTATTATGATGTCTCCCATGGTGAAATGTGGAGACAACAAGAATACACATTCACTGTAGATTACTAATGCAATTGTATCAATGCAGAACTCTTTATCTATAGTTAAGGACACCAGATTTTTGCGAAAAGATTTCACGACAAGTTGTATTTCATAACAATTTAGCTCAGATCCACTTTCATAATTGTATGATATACGTGTTACGCGTCTTAGGTGTATGCCCGCGAATCACAGATGTACATTGTCGGAGGAACCTATTTCTGATTGGACACTCAAGAAAAAAAATGTTTTCTCACAAACACACGCGGCCAATAAGCAAAATAAAACTGCTTGTATGCCAGTAGGGAATTGAAATCTAACATGCGCGGAAATCAATTCACGAAGTTTGGATGTCCCTATAAATGTATAGTGTATCTGTGGTGAATACTGTTCCAATCGTTTCTTATTCAAACTATGTCTAAAACTCTATTTTATGTGGGATGAGTTTAGTTAGCCAGATAACTTCTCTTTCGTGTGTTTTAATTGTGTAAATCGCAATTTTTTCATATACTCTTTCGTTTTTTGATAAAACATTCGGTTTTCAGTCATCAAACTGGATCCTAAATAAACGCCATGTTTGTGTTTGTATTTCATTAAACATTTCGTGCCTATCTTGCTCGCACAGCGGAGAAAATTCGTTATCGTGGTAGATGCATCGTACTACTGCATATATTTATATTTTTATAATGCTGCCAGCGAAATTCGGTATAGCAGCTTTAGAATCTTGTTGTTTGTGAATTACACCAGGTGTTGCTATTGTAGTGTTACAAAACATATTATTAGATAAAATCTCACAAATCCATTTATTCAGATCAGCTGTCCATACGACATAATACTATTGCATCAGACATCTTCAATCTAATCCTGTTCTATGTCGCCGACCTGGCAACTATCACCGAGCTATGAATGACCGGAGTGCCGATTATAAAAACTAATACCATATCTGTATGTAACGAGCGTGGTGACACAGTGGTAACTCACTGAACTCGCAATCGGGAGGCCCCGGGTTCGATTCCCGGCCCGGCCATCCCTATTTCGGTTTTCCAATGGTTTCCCGAAATCACTCCGGGCGAATACTGGGATAGGTCCTTAACAAAGGCCATGCCTGTTCCTTCACATTCCTTCTTCTCTGAGCAACTTGCTCGTCTCTAATAACCTCGCTGTCGGAAACATTAAGCCCAACTACCTGCTTACTAGAGCTATACGACGTTTTGTGGGGTTCCACGATTAGCAATAGAACGTAGCGCCAAAACACGTACAAGTGACAGGGAATCTGAAATTCTATCACACTTGGGCTGATTTAACTGAACACCGCAACGTAAACATGTCTTGCAGCACGAGCAGTAAGGAAAACAAAACAGGAGTCTGCCTACTCCAAGTGGGTCGTTGATAAAAACCAGATGTGGCACTTAGCGATTTTTTTTAATAAGCGTATTCTTTGCAGTAGTGAGTAAAAACCACTCATGAGATTCTGAGCTATAAAGCGTGTCGTTGCCTAAACATGCCAGTCTGTAAAAAAATAGAGAGGAGCTAAACGAACAAAATAAAAATTAACGAAGGCCTGTGGAAGGTTTGTGTAGACAGACTGTTTTTTTAACGCCATGTGCTCCATTTGAAAGTAATGGCAGACTATTTAATGGGCAAGGACTCCGGCATCTTCAACTTCTTTATAGCAGACTCGTGGTTGCTTGAAGCAGAGTTGTGGTGCTAGAATATTGTGTAAGATAGCGGCAAATTCAGTGGCTTCTAACAAAGCTGCTGCCAATAAAAACAATTGCAGACACTCAAACACATTCATTTAACATAATTTTGAAATAAAGAGTATTGCGTGAATGCAGTACTTAAGTACTTTGTGTACGCCATAACATTTCTTTAAAGCAAGTTCGAAAAAACAGTAATAGACCGAAGAAACATCGTGTGGACNACTTTGTGTACGCCATAACATTTCTTTAAAGCAAGTTCGAAAAAACAGTAATAGACCGAAGAAACATCGTGTGGACAATTTGTTTTGTTTCAAGGTAGGATAATTTATGTTTCGCGCCTATACTAATAATTAAATACTTTTCGTAATATTTTTAGAGAGTGATATAATTCGAGTATTCAAAAAATGCAGGTGTTATTACCTCGAATACCATAATATTTCAAGAAACACGTATGCTCGTAGGAAATTTGTACTATCAAAAATAAAGCCTTAAGTTATACATTTGTTACTATATTTTTCTTAAAATAATTTAAATCGGTCATATCGTTTGGTAGCTGGGTTGAAAAACGTCTCTTGACATGAACTAGGTCCAACTTTAAGTATGATATTTTTCAGATATTTGCATTTATGTGACTTCGAGGGTGTGGCTAACAGTCCCTGGTATTTTACTCAGCTATAAACGGCTACAAATGTCATTAAATGATTGGACATAGAGGTCAATACAACAAAACTATGGTTATTCTTCGAAATACCAATGAAGGATAGTTTTCGCTGTATAATACTCAGTCCAGTATTGATGAACGTAAAAAATGTTTCCAATATTCATTGATTTGTGTCACAGAATCGGGTATTTTATGTGGGCTAAGTTTGAATCCCCAAAATTCTCCAGTAGGCTAGAGGATACTTAATCTTCTACTACTCATTAGTACTCTATATAGAAATATTTACAATGTACTGTTTAGCAAAACTTTTTGAACCGATGTATATTTTTCTAATGATTAAAATGTTATTTATGGGCTAAGTAATACTCTAGGATTTTTGGAAAGTAATTTTCACGCCAAGTAAAATCATCTAAATGAGATTTTACTAAACTTTTAGGTATGAAAATTAATCGAAAAGGGTTCAGCGAGAGGATATTCCGAAAGGAAAAAAGCGTACACACGCTTACGCAAACCAAAATATAGAAATAAGTCATCATAACCTTTTCTTTTCAAAGTATGGAAAACTAATTTTAAGAGAGAGAGAGAGAGAGAGAAGCGGCTCCGTAGGAAGTCGATAGGTACTCTTTTTAGTAAATTGGGAACATTTGTATTCCTGTAAATAAAGAAAAAGATTATGGATGTTTCCCTGTAGATTATGGCCATAACACATGGAGTAAGACAAAGAGAGAATTGGGCAGCTCTTAACATCGAGGTCCTGAGAGCCGGTGAANGATGGCCATAACACATGGAGTAAGACAAAGAGAGAATTGGGCAGCTCTTAACATCGAGGTCCTGAGAGCCGGTGAAGGTGAAGTGAGGTAAATGTGGAGCAACGCCGGAATGCAAGGGTGGAGGGAGATGGGAGTGGGGGAAACAGGAGATGCCCCAGAAAGCCCGCCGACCAGCGGCATCGTCCGGCACGATTCCCACTTGCGAAAATCCGGGAGCGATCTCGCCGGGAATCGAATCCGGTTCTCCTGGGAGGCGAGTAGTCTAACCACTACACCACCGTGGCCCCACCCCACAACACGTCGGTTACTCAACTGTCACGATAAATAGACACTTCAAAGCACTTAACTGGTGCCTTGGTGGCAGGCATACCTTTAAACAAACACTTGCACGGTGTGTGTTTCTAGTGGTTGGTCCACAGGCTAAAGGACTCGTGACAAAAACAAACAAATGCAAAAGCGTAAGCGGTGGTCAATAAACACACGGCAGTGGCGCGAGTACACAAATGATGGTGAAGTGTAACCTAATCGTTACTGATACGAAAGTGATGTGTGTGTGCTTCATCTCCGTAANAGTACACAAATGATGGTGAAGTGTAACCTAATCGTTACTGATACGAAAGTGATGTGTGTGTGCTTCATCTCCGTAATGAGTTAGCAGTATTCACAACACAGCGACGCTGCGCGGCTAATCTGAGCGATGTCTCCGGCGACGAGCGTTGGAGCCGACGCAAGACGTTGCATTTGCCGGTGACGAGAAGAAGAACAAGACACTTTNCGACGAGCGTTGGAGCCGACGCAAGACGTTGCATTTGCCGGTGACGAGAAGAAGAACAAGACACTTTTTGTAAACATCGAGTCGACCATCTTTGCATAGTGCGCTTATTTAATAAGTGAGATTGAATCTAAATGCTCTGTGATTACTAATATTAGTTACTGAGAGCATGTGTCCTGTTGTTTCTTTTCGCACAATCAGTTATTGATATCTGTTTCAGTTTTCATTTATAGGTTTGTGCGTTTGTTGGTGAAATAAATTCAAAGCAGTATCCGTGTTTATTTTATTAATTTTTATTCTTTTTTATTTGAGATTTATGGGGAAGGTTTAAAGTATTTTTGTAATAAACANAGTACACAAATGATGGTGAAGTGTAACCTAATCGTTACTGATACGAAAGTGATGTGTGTGTGCTTCATCTCCGTAACGAGTTAGCAGTATTCACAACACAGCGACGCTGCGCGGCTAATCTGAGCGATGTCTCCGGCGACGAGCGTTGGAGCCGACGCAAGACGTTGCATTTGCCGGTGACGAGAAGAAGAACAAGACACTTGTTGTAAACATCGAGTCGACCATCTTTGCATAGTGCGCTTATTTAATAAGTGAGATTGAATCTAAATGCTCTGTGATTACTAATATTAGTTACTGAGAGCATGTGTCCTGTTGTTTCTTTTCGCACAATGAGTTATTGATATCTGTTTTAGTTTTCATTTATAGGTTTGTGCGTTTGTTGGTGAAATAAATTCAAAGCAGTATCCATGTTTATTTTATTAATTTTTATTCTTTTTTATTTGAGATTTATGGGGAAGGTTTAAAGTATTTTTGTAATAAACAAACCAATGTGTGTTTTTCGTGCATCTTTTGTTTACGAAAAAACGAACTTGCCAAATTCTACACTAGATAGCAGCATAGCAAGCATCAGAGATGGCCCCCAACATTCTGTCGCTCAGTTGTGGATACCTTTATTAAACCGTCGTCGGCCGCGTCGCTGTATTGTGAATACTGCTTTATACGTCATTAAACCTCGTGTTCCTTTCACTTGTGTAAGTTGTCATCAATACGACACGTCCTTCTTGACTCTGACCCAACGACGAATATATAGCAATGGAAGTAATTGAGTTCAGCTTTGCAGAGACGACCACAAGATGAGTTCGAAAGAAAGTGACAGTCAGTGGAGATAATCGTTGCTTGGATGTGTACGGCACTTTACTTACTGACAGATTAAAACGCGAAGCGACTCAACTCACAATCTCGCCCAAGTCGTTAAGACATGCAAACTTCTGGAGGGCGCGCAACGATCCAGTAAAAGGTTTCAAAATTGTCTTATATTTTAAAGTTTGGTTCCCTTAATAACAGTATTTAAGAAACCTTTTACATCCGTGCAACCATACTTTTTTTTCGTCTGTAATGCAAATTTTTTCGAGATCAACAATGGCTTAAAAGGGTGTTTGGCGATTATTGTTAAACGATATGGTCGCACTGAGTGTCCCATACTGTAACGTCGTAAGCGAAAAACCACGCGCCAATTACTTCTAGGCTCAAGTTTTTATCGCCCAGCGCTCCCTCTCTTTTAGACCTCAGAATAACACAAAACTTACGTTATGTTAGTTATAACATTTCTGTGCGTAAATACATAGTTCACATAATACGTCTGTGCTGCAGGGTAAGTAAATAAGCTAAAATACTACAGATTCTCAAGGCCCGAAGGCCAGCGCACCCTTCAAAACCTCCCGCACTGTAACTGTACTCTGAAGAGTAAAACAGTGCGCTGCAATTTTTCCTTTTCTTTCTGTGGGCCATTCACGTTTATTTTCTTCCTATACACGGTATTCTGCCGGTTTTCTCATTAAAAACCTGACCTCGACAATCGGAGATATTCCGATTTACCAGTATTTATATCTTTACCTGAATATCCCCTTATGGGTTATCAGAAATTCGCTAGAACCATATGTCAAACTCTTCCAAACGTTTGCCAATACGGAGCCAATTTCTGAGATCCTCTGTCTTTATACATTCAGTGATCACGTGGTGGACTGTATCGTCCACACCACACACATCGCACAGCAGAGATTGCACGAGTCGGAAGCCGTGCAACTTTGCTTTAAAGTTACCATGGCCTGTTACTAGTTGCATGCTGTAGTGGCTCACATTGAACCACGTACAGCGCAATCTACATCTTACGTCTGGAATTAACTCATAAGTAATTCTGCCTTTCTCTGAGTTTGACCACCTTTCCTGCCATGCCTCCAGAATTTCTTCTTTTATAAGATCTTTATTTTCCTTTGTCAGTCTCCCAACTCGCACTCTCTCCGCTGTTAATCCTCTACTTCTCACAAGCAAATCAATCGGTAACACATCCGCTATCACTGAGAGTGACTCATTGGAGACAGTCTTATATGCCCCGGTGACGGTCAGCAGTGCCTCTCTTTGAGCACTTACAAGTTTCCTTTTATGCCACGAAAGGTCGGCCCTATGGTGCCACACAACAGCCCCATACGATACATTCGAAAACTGCCTTGTATATCACTCTCGACGTTCTGTAGTTGAGACCCCAGCTGGTATTGCCTATTCTCCGCAGCCTTTGAAACACCAGGACCACCTTCCGCGACACATATTCAATGTGCTTTAAGAAGCTCAGCTTGTCATCCATGATGACTCCGAGATACCTGAACTCACTCACATAATGGACGGAGCTCTCCCCGAAATACACGGTTGGGTATCTTTTCAACTTCCCTTTGACCAGCATAATTCTTGTTTTCTCAGTTGAGAAGTTTAGCTTAACAGTTCTTGACCAAGTTCAGGTTTTGTCCAGGATATCTTTTGCTTTCGTCTCAAGGTCTAGTCTTGAGTTTCCTGAGACTAAAATCAGCCCATCGTCCGCATGCCCATACACCGTGCACCCGGGTGGGAGACCCAACTCCAGGAACCCATCAAACAGGATATTCCATAGGATCGGTCCTAAGACCGAGCCCTGGGGACATCCCTTCGTTAACAGCTTCTTCACCTGTACTGTTTTGGAGGAGTAAATACTCCATCTGCCAACAAAGAAATTTAGAATAACTCTATAGATGTTACCAGGGCATTTCTTGTCCTTTAGCCAATCCATTACCTCCGGCCACCAGGCATTATCGTACGCTCCGGATATCTCCAGGAAAATAGCCATAATGTACTTTGTAGAGGTATCTCTGATCTTTTGCATCATGTCATGGAGGGCAAAGTCAGTTCCCGTACCTCTCCTGAATCCGTACTGGTGTTCACTCAAAGTTCGTTCTGCTTCCAGTGCCATAATTAATCTTCGGTTAGTAAGTTTCTGATAGATCTTCCCCAGCACCGGAGGTAAAATACTACAGCTGTATTTTAGAAAATTTCCTCATTAAGAACTTTAGTCTTCCAGAACTGAAGGAATGATGCGAGCGAAACTGAAAGTTAATACGGCCGTCTACCTGAAATAAGTTTACCCATTTTTAGACACAGAAGCAGGTGCATGATGTAAAATACACTAGCTAAGTGCAGAGCACTTGAGGTGTTCGCCCCGAGTAAGGTGGTGCACGTAGAGAGAATATGGGGTAGAGCGATCTCGCTAGCTGCGCACAACCAGTCTCTGTGTTCCAACATTGAACAGTTTTTCTGCCAATACGACCATCATAAATGACGTGGATAATATTTGAGGTTAGGACACTGTTCATGTAAACAAACGCTTTGAGATATTTTTGTACTTCGTCTGGCCAATTTTTAATGCAGATAGATTAAATTCAAATTACTAAAGGTGTTTTACTTCTATAAAAGTGATTGTTATTTGAAAATTAAGACGTAAACGAACACGTTCATCACTGCAGACCATGTGATTTTGACAGTTGTATTGGTGTCGGGAAAGTCAATGTTGGGTACATGTACAGAAGACAAAAAATGGGTTTACCTCATATGTGGTCTATGGTGGCGCAGTGGTAAACCACAGCACACATAAAGGTCTAACGTTGTTGCGACAAAAAATTACCATTGAGCCATTTCTTTGAACATTTGTGCTATAGTAAAAGTAATAATATTGTGACAAAGTTAATAATATTAACCATTTACATAGTCTTATAATGCATATTTACTGTTGAAATGTTAATATTAACAAAGCCTCTAAGTAATGTTGCCGTAACAAAATGCTATATTACGCTAAAAATAATAGGAAGAACATCATATTTATGCTACTGCGAAATTAAAGAAATGCCCAGAAAACACCAGTTTACAGGCTTGACATTGTAAAATGGCGGATACTAGTGAACAGCGATAACCTCGTAAAATGTAACCACTATATTTAAATTTTAAAGCATAGAATGATAGCTAAATGTAACTTAGAACAGTTTTCAAAACCTGTAAAGCAGTTTACGTGTGCCAAATATGCATATATTTCTATAACATAAAGTATTTCAACATTACGAAAGAGAACTGCAGTTTTTCGTTGTAGAATATCCACAATATGAAAAGCTGTTGGATATGTTAAAATAGAACAATTGTTACGACGTTGGATTTCGTGTGGAGATCGTCTTATACTCAAGGCGGGAGTTCAAGTTTTTTACCCTCCTTCCTTAATATTTTTCTTCATAGGTAATATTCCCTATTGTAAAAAAATAATTGTACTTAATTTATTATTCATCATAATGTTGTTCTAAAGCAAAGGAAATACAAGCATGTTTTTAACACAAATGTTAACATCAATTCAACACAAAATTAGTTTTGCCTTGACATAAACACCACCTTAGTGTTGGCAGTACAGTAAAGTGGTAACATTTTTACAAAAGTATTTCGCATTACATTTATATTAATAGCACACCAGTATATGACATGAAGAGCAAGATTTCTCTGGAGACCTCGATGTCAATAGCCGCCCGAGTCTCCTCACTCTCCAACAGTAACATTAGTTAGTGACGACTCACAAATATAAAATAAATACTGTAATTGTAACATTAATACTGTTGGCACAACCTTATGCTTTTATCTGTGTGGACTCGCAATCGGGAGGGCGTGGATTCGATTCCCGGTCAGACCATTCTGATTTCAATGTATCCTGGTTTCTCGAAATCTCTCCAGGCGAATGCTGTGATGGTTCCTTCCCCGTTCCAGCTTCTCTTATACTATAATGATCTCGGTGTTGAGACATTGAGGCTGTTCAAGACCAAAAGACTTTTTATTGATTTTCAGTATATCTTATGGTTTTGTGGCGCGATTTTGAAAATCATACCATAAAAATACCGAATAATTAAAAAAAAAATAACAATAACCTTCTTTTTGCGTAAATATCAGAGTTTTAACTTCAAATCTTGATTTGTAGAAATTTAGAAAAGTTGCTGTATTTTAACACAAAGATCTGTTTCTGCTGGTGTTTAATGAAGTCACGCGAGTGGCATGTTGCTTTTTCTTTGAAATCCGATGCTTAGTTAGCCTGTTGTAAAGGTTTAACATATGACTATTTTGACTTAAAATTGTATTTCAAAAGCTAAAATTGAAATAAGGGCGAACCGCGTAGCAAATTTTCAAGAAATATATTTCATGACATGCTAATAACATGAAAAATTATTTTGAGCTGTACCCCCTAACGTATTAATTTGGTTCAATTTTGAGAATGGTACGAAAGGAAGATATGAATTTAAAATTCCTATTGCTCGTTTTATTTATGAAAAACCATTTTCCTACGTAATCATATGCTTTTCCAGTATATTATTTAATGTCACAACAAAAAAAATTTAATATGCTTTAAATTTAAAAAAAAGTTAGAACGGCCGTAAGCAGAAGGGCTCGCAATTTATGGAGGATGTTATCCAAATCCCGGATACTGTGGCACGGCAGCAGCTGGCGTTTCAACTGGTCCCACACATGGTCGANCTCAAAAGCTAAAATTGAAATAAGGGCGAACCGCGTAGCAAATTTTCAAGAAATATATTTCATGACATTCTAATAACATGAAAAATTATTTTGAGCTGTACCCCGTAACATATTAATTTGTTTCAATTTTGAGAATGGTACGAAAGGAAGATATGAATTTAAAATTCCTATTGCTCGTTTTATTTATGAAAAACCATTTTCCTACGTAATCATATGCTTTTCCAGTCTATTATTTAATGTCACAACAAAAAAAATTTAATATGCTTTAAATTTAAAAAAAAGTTAGAACGGCCGTAAGCAGAAGGGCTCGCAATTTAAGGAGGATGTTATCCAAATCCCGGATACTGTGGCACGGCAGCAGCTGGCGTTTCAACTGGTCCCACACATGGTCGATTACAGGCATGTCAGGAAAACGGGCAGGCCATGGTAGTGTTTAGACATGATGGAGGCAGTCCTGGGCGACCCTTTCCGTGTACGGTCGGGCGTTATCCTGCTGGAATATCGCACCTGGGTTCCCGGCCAGAAATAGGAGCAGATGGGGGCGCAGGATCCCATACTCATACCGCTGGCTGTCAATGTTCCACGTGATAAGGCAAGAGCTATGGCTTCCCAGACAGGAGTGCCACTCAATAGCGATATTGGGATTGTGGCGTTCACCAGAGGCTCTCCACGCCCGGGCACGATGTGTGTACCTTATAACGAAGTGGCAATCATTACTTAACACCACACANCACTGGCTGTCAATGTTCCACGTGATAAGGCAAGAGCTATGGCTTCCCAGACAGGAATGCCAGCCTTGGGGGAAGTGTGCCACTCAATAGCGATATTGGGATTGTGGCGTTCACCAGAGGCTCTCCACGCCCGGGCACGATGTGTGTACCTTATAACGAAGTGGCAATCATTACTTAACACCACACATTGCCAATCTGTGGCATTCCATATTGCTCTGGCCTGGCATTACTGCAAATGGGACCGCCGGTATCGCGGATTCGCCTCCGCAAGGCGTCCGGAGATGGTTAGTGGGCACTCAGGAACCCCAACACTGGCCAATATCGTAGAGCGGGTCGCCTGGCGCACAATCCGTCGATCCTCTCGACTGGTAGCCGACCTCTCCGTCCTCAGCCAGTCCTCCGTCTGTGCATTCCTTCACGTATCCACCGCTCCGAACAGCATCGGACATTATCGTCAGAACGATTCACATTGCTATACGACGATACGACCACCCTGCGCATTTCAGCCCGATTATGGATCCTCTCTTGAAGTTCGTAAATTGCGTAAAGCAACGTCTTTGGCGTCTTCCAGTTATTCTTCTTCGCTCTGTACGCTTGCTTGGTGCCGTCGGGTCTTTCTCGCATTAATGTGGTTTCGACATCACGCCAGGGTCTGCGACCGCTGGTCGCTGCTTGCAGCCGCAGTTTCGTGTGTGCGGGCAAATGCAAACGCGCCAACATGGGCTCGTTTATATACCAGCCCGTACTCTCTCTATTTACATTGTTTCGTGGTTTTCGCATGCTTTGTTCCTGGTGCGCTATTTGCATTGTCCGGCAGTGTAATTTGTACATAAAAGTAATGTAAGTGGAGTGGTGTACAGACATTTGGGTGGCACTTATCAACGCAGTATTGAGAGCCAATGAGTGCAAGGGTGGGAGAGAAGGGAGAGTACCAAGAAAACCCGCTGACCAGCGGCGAAAAAAAAAAAAATTATGTAGTAAGAAAAATTTACAACTCACAACTTTGTTTCTGATGCTACACGTACACAGTTAGCGGTGCTGTATTCTAATCGTCCTTTCTCGCCCCTGTAGAAGCCAACTTGACTACTTCCACTGTAACTGTACGTTTAAAGTTTCTGTACTTACAGGAATTACGTATTAAGTGGGAGAGCCAGACGCCGTCTTGGATTTATATTTTTGTCCCATTACTTATGAACTATATAATTTTTTTTAATGTGATTTTGACTTTGTTATGGCGAAGAGAGAAATATCGTTCAACTTCTTGTACTATTATCGCTGCTGTAGTCATTCTTACAAGGTAATCAATATTTATTTCCCATTTACTGCACATGTTAAAAAATTAATATCTTCCACTGTAAGTGTAGTCATTCTATTATCTTAGAGGTATACTACGTCTTATCGAAGAAGAGATTTCAGTGATAAATTCTGAATACATTTTATGGCTCAAAAACTGGTAACACCGGAATGATTTCCATATATCCCCATTATAAAGTGTTGGTGGAGGAATTGGGAGGGTGGCACCAAAGGGGAAAATTCGCTGTCACGAAATTTCGTACCAACCTGAAGGAAAAAAAAACCTAGTCTGGCTCTGTGCCTTACATGGCACCGACCTCCGTGGCGCATTTGGTTGCGTGTCGCGTTATGGCGGAGGGGTTCCGGTCTCGAGTCAAGGCATGGTAATGCATTTGCGTACGTCAATATTAGTAATGATGCCACGGGAAATGTCAAATA
>NQII01005255.1:0-29820 GCA_002778355.1 Clitarchus hookeri | reverse complement strand
AATTCCATCAAAACACGCAAGTTTATAAACAAAAAATACGATTTCTCCTTTTACCGCCAGCTTAAAAGTGACATCTTTGTTTGGAACACCAGGGCACCTTTCGGAGGAAATCTTTCTTATGCCAAATTCCCCCAAAATAAATCTCTTTTTGTTGTTGCTAACCTGAGTGGAATAAACCTCACGTTGGCCTGCGTTACTGCGCATTCGTTTGTTGCTGGCCATCGTAAGTTCGCATGCGCGTTTTCATCCGTCATTGCAGTGTTGGCTTTTAAAGTGAGATACCGTATTTCAATAACTAGTTAATATAATTTCATATTCTTCCTGCAAATTCTATTCGTTCGTGTATCAAAATATTCACAAAGAAAAATGTTACTCCTGTATGCTGCGCCTGCATGGGGCCGCGGTGGCTGTGTGGTTACACTGCTCGCCTCCCACCAAGGCGAACCCGGTTGTCCGCAGGAATCTCTCTACTCAATTATACTGCGTCTGCAACTATTTTCATTTAATACAAACAAATTAAACACCAGTTTTATATAATTTTCTTATTAAAGGTAAGAGCAAAACCTTGTTTGCGAATGTTGGAGTTCCGAAATTAATTGAGGCCGTATTCCGTTACCTGTAAAATGCACAGTATGTGCTAAGAAGTTTCTCTTGTCCTTAACCGGACGGTTTATCAGCGTACCTCCTACATCATTGTACTTCCAACCGATCTCGCAAATCAACTACATGTCGTCCAGAGCACAAAAGCTTTGTGCGTTAACGTCACGTTGGAGCGAAATAGTAGCGGAAATGTGCCGCAAGTTAGAAAGCTAAAACGACTTCAACAGTGCCCTTCATTATTGTACGCTTGTATCTAAAAGACGCATGTAATTGTGTAGTTTTTAATATGGTTAAACTACGTTAGGGATAAAATGGGCATTACTATGTAAGAAAGCACAGTAAGGTTGAGGTGTGTAAAGTTTGTTTACATGCTTGACAGTCTCCATCAAACAGAACATGGCACTTGTGGCATTCCCCAGCGCAGCCATTAAAGCTAGTACATCGTCATCTGTTCCTTCCTATAAACTTATATCTTGCGACATTTCTTCGTTCCTGCAGCATAACTATGTTCCTCCATTTTACAACTACATGAAGAATTTCATCGAAAATTTTCAACTGAGGCAAGAGTACAGAAGATGATTTTCTGCAAGACCAATGAGAAACGACCAACTGAAATGTTTCGTTACACTTGCTAATACCGATCGTTTCAGTTAAACTACGTTAGTTNACCAATGAGAAACGACCAACTGAAATGTTTCGTTACACTTGCTAATACCGATCGTTTCAGTTAAACTACGTTAGTTGTAAAGAAAATGTTACATTAATGATAATATATTTTTGGATTTATTTATGATCAAAAACAAAAAAGGATGCATGAGCAGAACTAAGGTTACTTGTACTACAGTTTGGGATAACAATGTTCTAAGTTTGGGTAANGGTTGGGATAACAATGTTCTAAGTTTGGGTAACGGGAAAATTTTCGCTTCTAGGTAAGCGCTAGTGTCGGCAAGGTACCAAATTGTCTCTAATTTCTACGTTAAACAATAGGCTAAATCGCAATAATCATAAATCAAATATAAAATAACTTCGTAATTATGTAAAATATTTATCTTTTATTATTCATGTAGGTTAAAATTTTAATCAAAAGTTACCTTCTGGAACATTGCGCACTNACCAATGAGAAACGACCAACTGAAATGTTTCGTTACACTTGCTAATACCGATCGTTTCAGTTAAACTACGTTAGTTAGAAAGAAAATGTTACATTAATGATAATATATTTTTGGATTTATTTATGATCAAAAACAAAAAAGGATGCATGAGCAGAACTAAGGTTACTTGTACTACAGTTTGGGATAACAATGTTCTAAGTTTGGGTAACGGGAAATTTTTCGCTGCTAGGTAAGCGCTAGTGTCGGCAAGGTACCAAATTGTCTCTAATTTCTACGTTAAACAATAGGCTAAATAGGCAATAATCATAAATCAAATATAAAATAACTTCGTAATTAAGTAAAATATTTATCTTTTATTATTCATGTAGGTTAAAATTTTAATCAAAAGTTACCTTCTGGAACATTGCGCACTTTGCGGCGGAAATTTCCCGTATGCCAAACTCTCCCATAAGAAATCGCATTTAGTTCCTAACCTGAGTATAATACACCTTAGCAGAACGCACTAAGCCGGTACAGCGTTCTGCTGTTCTCCTGATTATTTTCTCAATCATCTTGGCGAATCCAAACGTTACTCATTATATATAATGCGTGTACTATTTATCAAAGAAGTAAAAAGGATGCTTGACTGTACCGCACATAACAATTTAATAAATACGCTATCTTAAATGCATTATACATTTGAAATGCTTCCCAAATTAGAATAAATATCAAAAAATACATTACATTTCAATTGACTTACTAAGTTGTCTTGATAGCGTAGTTAGTTAAGGCATAGAGCTTAGACTACATCAGTTGAGGTTTAGTTTTTTTTTTTTATTAAAATCGCGATATTTGCAAATGTTTTTTTTAAGTTGTATAATATCGTAAAATGTTATATAACATGCACCATATTAAATTATTATATTTTGTTAAACTCTGAAAAAAGTATAAAAACAATGTGGTAATAATTTTTGGCACAAAATGACAGATCTTGTAAGACAATAGGGATTTTTCTTGGCAGCGATTACAGTCATTGTTGAAATGTGTGTTTAGCAAAACCAAGTTAAGTAAGGAATGCACACGCGCCGGGTTGTAAGCCGTCCTTCAGCTGAGTGCGGTCACGAGTGAGTGGGTGAGTGAGTGGTCTTGAGAGCTGGTGAGGTGAGTATGGAGCGGCGCCGGAATGCAAGGGTGGGGGAAGCGGAAGATCCCCGAGAAAAGCCGCTGTCTGGCACGATTCCCACAGGCAATGATCCGGGGGTGACCCCGCCGGGAATGGAGCCCGGTTCACCTTGGCAGGAGGCGGTCATGTTCGCGGACTGGCGCTGAGGTCACGCCTCGCTCTGACGCCTTCTGCCCCACAAAGAAGCTCCTTGTTTGGTGCGCGGTCTCTGTCCCGCTGCTTTTTGCGCAGACTCGCGGCTAGGTGCGCTCCGCACAACTCGCACTGCGACTGGTAACAAAAAATCTGCTTGACGAATCATGTGTCAAGTAGAAGGGGGGGGGGCGGTTGTATTCTGCAGCTGATGGGGCACGATGAGTCTGTACAGTCGGTCAAGGCCAGGAGGAACTGGTGCAACGTCCTTCCCCCTTCCCCCCAACACAAACTCCTTTTTTCCCCCTACAAGGATGATAAAGGGGATAGGAGACTCAAGTGCGTGGTCATACACATCTTTATTACTGGCAATGACGGCATGCATTCGCGGCTACGAACATGCGCATCTCTTACGTCTGCGGGTTTGTTAATCCTCATCAACACTTTAAAAGGACTTGGCTCTTTCCACCATCCCCAACAATCACTTGATCACAACTTGCAGTAAAGTGTATCTACAAGGCAGTAGCCATTTCACAACCTGTTCAGTGTAGTCTATTCGCGGTTTCTTCACACTTTTTGAATCGAACCTTAGAAAAATCACCCCTTTTATGACGTGATTGGTTGTTTCCTAAATATGCCATGTGTCACTAGCGTTTTTCTTGTGTTAACATAAAAATGCTTTTTTTTTTATTAAATTGTACTTTTACTTATATTTTATCTATAAATCATGTCGTTCCGTTTATAATTAATATGAATAAAACAGGGAGAAAGTAGGTTCGTTGGCAATACCTAGTAAGAAATAGGTCTTATGCAAAATATTATTATAAGCTATTCACGGTGAAAACCCTCTAATTGGGAATAATAGTCAATACATATATTTTATTTTTTTACTTTAGACGTTAACTTCCCAGTACTGTGGAATATACATGCTGTGTTTATTACTTGCATGCCAATATCTATTTTTAAAGCTGGTTAAGGGAGTAAATATGGCTTAAAGGAAAAAGTAACTAGGGCTTCATAAGTACTCATTTTACCATAAACAGCCTATTCACTGAGTGCATACGAAAGCAGTGCACTGTCCCTTCGGTGTAATTTTCTATACTAAGTTAAGCTTTGTTTATATGAGGCGGAGGAATACCCTGCCAGTAAAACTTAAGCAGGGCTTCAGTAACGTTAAAGTGTGAATGAACTTCACCGCTGATTACAATTCGCACGGTAATAATTGTTAAAAACATTTGCGTGTCCAAGGCATTGGTCAGTATTCATCAGTCTCTTTCTAAATTACAATGTGCTGAGCTTGATAAGTAGGGTAAGTAGGTATGGCTAAACGTCTCGTCAACGGAGAGGTCATTAACTACGGAGGATGTTGCACAGAGAAGCAGGAACGGGGACAGAATAGGCCGTTACATGTAGCAAGAAATCATCCCAGTATTCGCCTGGAGTGACTGCAGGAAAATATGGAAAACAGAGACAAGGATGGCCGGACCGGGTTTCGAACTCAGGTCCTCTCGAATTCGAGTCCAAATATATACCACATAGCCNCTGCAGGAAAATATGGAAAACAGAGACAAGGATGGCCGGACCGGGTTTCGAACTCAGGTCCTCTCGAATTCGAGTCCAAATATATACCACATAGCCACCTAGATTTAGCAGGATGTTTCCTGTATTGTTTCTCGCGTAGGTTCTTAAAAACCGACGGAAGATACCCAACTGTGAAGTGTCCGCAGTCCATGAATATTGCGGTTGTAGTTTTGACTTTCGCCAGCGGTCTCTCCTTTCCCGAGAAACGCCCACTGACCGTGGATATACGTACAAACAATTGTAATATACACTGTTAATCAATATGTCTAAACTTTCTGTATACCAAAGAAAATCATTTATTTGAGGCTGTTTTGTTTACACTAACCATATCTTGCTTTAATTCGAAGGGAAGGTTAAAGAAACTTAGGTTTGCTGTTAATAAACCTTTTCTTTATAATCATGTTTGTTTTAGGTCAATATTAATTGTCTTTATAACAAAGAAAAATATTTCATTTAGCTTGTTTGGTTTACAGTAAATAAATGTTGCTCTACGCCAAAGAAAATGTATAAGTGATATAAAAACCTTATTTCTTTCATTATAACTTTTGGTACATAATGAATCTTTCTAAAAGTTACGTTACCTAATGATAGATTTCTTACATCATCTACATAATGATTTAACCTTCAAAACACAGTAACTGAATTTATAACAAAGGATTCTGCTGAACTTCTGTAACCACAATACCAGGCTATCGTTGCCATTGATAATCAGATCAATCAACATTTTGTCTGTGGTAAACCTACTTTTCAGTGCTTCATATTTAACGATACATTTTTTTATGCAGTAACAAAACATATATTGCAGCAACTTAAGTGTTATTTAAGTGTAACGGCTCCTACAATATCATACATATGCTCCGAGGACTTTTTTCTATGCCATTTCCATTCCTACTTACGTTACTTGGGGCTTTTATTCTCCCTAAAGTCATTGACAGACTGTTCACGTTTTGTTCGTCTACTGAAATGGTGAAAAAAACTCTCGAAACAGTGGTTGGCATATTTGAATTGTTTCGAGCAGGAAAACATCAGGCTACAGAAGAAGGTTGACATGCGGTAAATTTTATTGGTTTTCTGAGTAGCGTGTGTCTTGCAACATGTTCTGATTTCTCTGGAGCATAGTAATTCATTTATTTTCTATCTTATATACAATAAGTAAAAACCACTGAATAATGATATCGGTTACTCTTGTAAGCAGATACGGCCAAGATTCAATGTATTTAATCGACTCAATTGCAGGACTAGAAACGTAACAAACTCTGATTAAAGGAGTCTCGTACTGTACTGAAATAACTGCCCTTCAAAAGGTTATTCGTGAGCGCAAAAGCTAATAAGAGAAAGGAATTTACACTGAACGTTAAAGAAACAACTTAGGGAAGGGAAGACGAGTGTAATTGTAAATTATGATTCTACGGCACCATAAAACCATAGTTGTAAACTGTTGTAGAATATGTTGTGAAAAGAGCAAAAANTGTAAATTATGATTCTACGGCACCATAAAACCATAGTTGTAAACTGTTGTAGAATATGTTGTGAAAAGAGCAAAAAATATGAAAATTAATTACAAAAAAGGAAAACACGACGGAAATTTGAAAATACCAGTTAGAGTATGTGTATTGTAAGAACTTCTGGCACCTTATTACCTTAGGTATAATATGTTGTGAGTACCGCTGAATGAAACGAAAGACAAGGAAAATTTGGACTACTATGAAATGGAACGAGATGAAGGAAATATTATAAAAGATGAGGAACAGAAAGTAATAGTGTACATGTACTATAAGGTTCATCGGCACCTTAAAATCATAGGTATTGTGTGTTGTNTGAGGAACAGAAAGTAATAGTGTACATGTACTATAAGGTTCATCGGCACCTTAAAATCATAGGTATTGTGTGTTGTGATAATGAACAGAAAAATAAACTAAACGATAGGAAAAGGAAAGGAAAAGTACGAAGGTAAAGGGCAATCAAGAAATAACATTAAAAATTGGGAAAATAATAAGCTGCAAATGAAATGGGAGGAAAATAAATGAAAAAATAAANATCAAGAAATAACATTAAAAATTGGGAAAATAATAAGCTGCAAATGAAATGGGAGGAAAATAAATGAAAAAATAAAAAAGAAAGAGAAGCAAGGTCACAGTAAAAAGTAACAGTGACCAGGCACAGTAAAAATTCGATTTAATGCGTAAAAANTAAGAAAGAGAAGCAAGGTCACAGTAAAAAGTAACAGTGACCAGGCACAGTAAAAAGTCGATTTAATGCGTAAAACAAATAGAAAAGGAGACTGCAATGAATTATGAATATAAATATAGTAATAAGAAACCCGGAGAAAAGTTAACGTGCCTCAGGGGCGGAATTAAACAAGAAACTGTTAGAATAAATAGTGAAAACACGGAATCGGTAGGAAAGTTTTCCAGTTCGCGGTCCGGAACGAGGGTGAGCCGGGATTGGTCGACCTGACATCCAGCCAGGCCGGAGAAAGCACTGCGGAGCAACATCAGGGCCGTCATCGTCGCCGTACATACAGAACAATTACAAATATAACTAACGTTATAACAGGAATAGAAATAACTAGAACCACGATACACCATTAACATATAATTATACCACTTCCATGGCCGTGCTACGCACTGTGGCCGTACCGCCCGACCAAGACAACCTCACCAACAGGACACTAGAACATTTAACAGTGCGAATGAAAGAAAAAGTAAATTAAATAAAAACAATCATTCAGAAACCATATCAATTGCAATGTTCCAGGATTTTACTGGATTAAAGTAAGACTACTAGAAAGCGTAATGATTAACAAGTACATGGAACTTACAACTAACTCGGAGAAGGAATCAATAAATAACGTAGTACTATAAAAAGTAGCCTTATTTTAATAAGCTTAAATGTTTTTTAGAATAATATTATAATTAACCTTTAGTTAACCTCTCAGCGTAAATCAGGGGCATTAAAAGTATATAATTAAAACAAATATTAAATCATTAAATTGATATGGAAACGTGACGAAACGCAGTTTGTGTGACGTTATACTTTTGTGTTACACAACCGCAGTCTAGATTGCAGCTTACTTTTAAGGACTTTCAAGTTTAAATTTTCATATACGAAATGTTTGATAAGTGGCAATAGTAATTGTGCGATTTTTTTAATAACTATTGCATTACGAACAATTTCATTATCTTGTATGCAAATAATCGGGAAAATTTCCCCTATCTCAAGAAAATGTTTACTTTCCTTGTTCGCTCGTTTGGACCGAAATTGACACACGAATTTTTTTTTAGCTTGAAGTTGGAGAAACGAATATTCAAATTATATTATGGTAAAGAGTATAGGAAGGGAGACATTTTTGATTTGGTAAGAGCGGGAAAAAATGCTAGCTTCTAAAGAACTCTGAAACAAAAACCAACACGTTAACTATTGCCTATTTATTTTTCGAGTATCGTTTGTTTTCTAGTTCACGCAGCTGCGGAAAGATGTCGCTACTCAGCTTCCAGCCCACGTTCACCTCATCGAAAAGATTTCCGGAGGCTCCCTCTCCGCTGGATGTCGATAAGGAGCAATTTAAACGAAAGTATAATTTCAGTTAATTAGTCAAGTAGTTAGTGCCGCTATATACTGGNATGTCGATAAGGAGCAATTTAAACGAAAGTATAATTTCAGTTAATTAGTCAAGTAGTTAGTGCCGCTATATACTGGGATATATATATAAAGTAGAACAGATTCCGGGAAGTGTAAGGAACTGGGTGGAGGACAGGTTAACTGTGAAACACGACTACTCCAGACTACCTGGATGTATATGCAATAAAATGAAATCCAAGAGGTGGAAAGGTTGCGTGGTCTCGATAGTAAGCAAAAGGCAATAAGACAGAAAGGGAAAATTAACAGGAAAAGGAAAGGAAAACTCGTATACCACTGCATTACTCAGAAATTGCACAGGTGTGGGTGTGACAGGAAAGCGTGTCCCACATTTGGTTGGCCACGTAAAAATAAATAGGTAAATATTATTAATTACTACTGTTAATTATTCTGAAATATATTTGTAAAATGTCTCCCTCCTCGGCAGATGACCGGGAGCATAAAGAGAGAAATGGCTGAAGGTTGTCGCCTCCATAGTTGCCTGGATCACGTGTGCCGGCCGCTCCCTGCATGGTACCAGCTGCTCAATACTTGAAGAAACTCCTATAATTAATTATTGTGATATGATGTTGAAAATAAAGCAATATTCTGATAGCTGACGAGATGCTTGTAAAAAGTACCATAAATGAACATTACCAAACATTAGCGATTAAGTCGGCTGCCATAGATTAAATACGAGGGTTATTCGGAAAGTTAGGTCCGAATCGCCGTAGCTAATCGAATGTCGCGCGAACATTGTAACGCGCATGTGCACCGACTCCCGGCATGCCTTGCTCTTCAAACGACGCCATTTGCATTGGTATTGTTGCAGTGTGTTGTTTACAGTGTCAGTTCAAAATGTTGAAAGCAATTGATCAGCCCGCCGACTTTGAAAAACGGTCAGTGATTCTGTTTTTGACAGCAAGGAACGTTTCAGCAGCGGAAGTTCATCGACAGATAAGTCAAGTGTATGGCCCCAATGCGATGAGTGACAGCAAAGTGCGTAAGTGGGTGAGAGCTTTCAAGGACGGACGGGAAAATGTCCATGATGAACCGCGATCAGGCCGACCATCAGTGATCACAGAAGATTTGGTCAAAGCCGTGGACAAAAAAATTCGTGAAGACCGGCGATTCACAATTTCAACTTTAGCATTGGAATTTCCGAATGTGAGTAGAACAACTTTGCACAAAATTGTCTCTGAAAATTTGGAATTTCACAAATTGTGCGCACGCTGGCTTGTGCTCTTAATTTTTTGGACCGATATCATAAGGAAGGTGATCAATTTTTAGAGAAGATTGTCACATGGTACGAGACGTGGGTTTCTCACATGACCCCAGAGTCTAAACGTCAGTCAATGGAATGGCGTCACCCGACGTCAAGTCAAAGCCANCGTGGGTTTCTCACATGACCCCAGAGTCTAAACGTCAGTCAATGGAATGGCGTCACCCGACGTCAAGTCAAAGCCAAGGCCAAGTGGACAATCTCAACACGCAAGGTTATGGCAACCGTGTTTTGGGATAGACATTGAGTTTTCTTAGTCGAATTTATGCAGCAAGGGACAACAATCAATGCAGCCGCTTACTGCGCTATCCTGTCTAAACTTCGACGTGCAATACGAAATAAGTGACGTGGCCTTCTGACGTCTAAAGTTTTGTTGCTGTATGACAATGCCAGACCCCATTCTGCCATTCGCACCCAAGGCGGCAGACGTATATTGCTAATGCATACAAAGACTTGTAGAACGTTATGAAAAATGTTTAAACAAATACGGAAACTATGTAGGAAAATAGAGAAACATGTAAGGAATTAAATAAAAAAAGTTTTTTGAAAAAATCTGTAATGGTTTATGTTTTATAAGNGAAACATGTAAGGAATTAAATAAAAAAAGTTTTTTGAAAAAATCTGTAATGGTTTATGTTTTATAAGAAATCGGACCTTTCTTTCCGAATAACCCTCGTATATCTAACAGAAAGCACGCCTTGAACAAATTTCTAAATAAAAATTTTTTATCTTGCAAAGTGTTTCTTCAACTCACAATTTTGCACATGCCATTTAGATTCGTAGCAAGCTTTCAGTTTCCCATAAGAGAATCATTCTGCAAAACGACAGTTTATTAAAAAATTAAGAACCATTTACTATGCATAATAATAAAATTGCGTTAATTATTTATTATTACTAGTTTTAAAATGCCAAAAGGTCTGAAAACTACGACATTATCTCCCACAATACAGTTACTGAAAAGGCAAACAAATTAAATAATTAAATGGCAACAACCACTCCTGCAACTGTTTCTTCGAAGAGTAATGGAGCTCTTTTGAACAGCAGGTCAGTGAAAAATGTTTTGTATTATGGGCAGACAGACGAAAAGTGTACCGGCATGCTTTGCAAATAAGTCCATATAAAACAAATAATTTAAAAAAAAAAGTTTTTTATTGCATTTTATTAGAAGGCTTGTTTCTACCTACATTTTAAATCGCAAATACATGAAAAATGCAGCACTTAATATCGTAAAACTTAAATTTGCTACAGTTTCACATTATTATCTGCTGGAAGCAAGTTGGACTTCAGGGACCTTTGCATTATCGAAGAGTACAACTGATGATTTTTAATCGACTGCTCATTCGAAAGTAATAATTTTCCCACCCCGCACGGACACTCGGGATTTTGGTCCACAACGAGTCCAGAAGTACTCGTCGGCCGTAACAACTAACGAGATCACTCTCGTTTATCGCAGAGGGTGAACAGGTGCATTATTTCTAACACATCGACAGGATGGCTCAATATAAGCATCGAGTTCGTAACCAAGTAGCTTGGACCCTACTGCAATCAGGAGAAATAATTTCCTCCAGCCTTATCTCTTCAACCTAGAGACATAAAACTCCTTTCACAGTGTCGTGTTTTCTTCTTCAGATATATTTGACAATAAAATTTGAAGACTAAACACGGTCATCAAACTTACCCATCAAACAAAGTTAGTGAATAATCATGGATACTTTTAAAAAATCTGGTACACTCCCAAAGTTTCTTATTTGACGAACCTGCCTGATTTTGATTTAACCTTAATTTACAAGGTGAGATGCTGCTGTGGTTATCATTCAGTTCTTTACAAAAAGGAATATAAACATGTTTTTTGCTTTATTTTCACTTCTAAACTAAGGTTTTGAATTCCATGTATAATTGCTATTTTCTGCGTGATAGCGCTTGTTATTTTCTAATATAATTATCGAGTGTGCGCTTCCAAAAGCATGCTTGTCTTCACCGGTGTTATATAAATTAACTATTTGCAGAACCTTATTTCGTTTCTAGTTACTGGTCGCCATTTTAAAGTTTTGTGGGGTAGGAAACGACCGGTTCTGATGTGCACTATTCTGATTGGCTGAACTTGTCAAACATCAAATATATTTCAGAACGGGTCTCATATACACAATGTTTGTTGGAAATAGGAGCCACGCTTCTTTTTTTGAGACAAACATGACGGCGGGAATGGCGTTTCGGTGAGGTCCAACTTGAGGGGGGTCGGGCGGTCTTAAGAGCTGAGTAAAGTGAAGCGAGGTGGATGTGAAGCAGCGCCGGAATGTAAGGGCGGAGGAAACGGGAGATCATCGAGAAACCACATTGACCAGCGGCATCGTCCAGCACTATCCCCGCGTGCAATCCAGAAGTGACCCCGCCGGGAACCAATCCCAGTTCGCCTTGGCGGGAGGCTAGCGATATAGCCGCTACGCCTAACGCACGCGGCCCCTGAAGTTTAATGGAAAAACTTGAGTGTGACAAGCGATTAACACGAAATCATTGAGGTTACAGTTATTCCAGTCTTGTCGATCAGGGAGGATGTAAAAGCACGCGGTGCATTGGCTCCTCTGCTGTAACAATCGTAGATGAAGTTGGTGTATGGGAGCTGCTTGCGATGGACAGCACGAATATATTAATATAGGATAATAAAATAGTCGTTAAAACACAGACATAGCTGTTTAGAAATGATCGACAATTTAACACACCTTAAACCCGCACAAAGGTATGCGGTGTTGTAGTGTTCAGGCAACTTGCTTCACAGCACGGCGAGCGTGGAGGACTTTGGCGTTGGATTTTATCGTGGTGCTTCGTCTTTGTTACAATTCATTCTTACTNAAAGCCGTGGACAAAAAAATTCGTGAAGACCGGCGATTCACAATTTCAACTTTAGCATTGGAATTTCCGAATGTGATTAGAACAACTTTGCACAAAATTGTCTCTGAAAATTTGGAATTTCACTAATTGTGCGCACGCTGGCTTGTGCTCTTAATTTTTTGGACCGATATCATAAGGAAGGTGATCAATTTTTAGAGAAGATTGTCACATGGTACGAGAAGTGGGTTTCTCACATGACCCCAGAGTCTAAACGTCAGTCAATGGAATGGCGTCACCCGACGTCAAGTCAAAGCCAAGGCCAAGTGGACAATCTCAACACGCAAGGTTATGGCAACCGTGTTTTGGGATAGACATTGAGTTTTCTTAGTCGAATTTATGCAGCAAGGGACAACAATCAATGCAGCCGCTTACTGCGCTATCCTGTCTAAACTTCGACGTGCAATACGAAATAAGTGACGTGGCCTTCTGACGTCTAAAGTTTTGTTGCTGTATGACAATGCCAGACCCCATTCTGCCATTCGCACCCAAGGCGGCAGACGTATATGACTAATGCATACAAAGACTTGTAGAACGTTATGAAAAATGTTTAAACAAATACGGAAACTATGTAGGAAAATAGAGAAACATGTAAGGAATTAAATAAAAAAAGTTTTTTGAAAAAATCTGTAATGGTTTATGTTTTATAAGAAATCGGACATTACTTTCCGAATAACCCTCGTATATCTAACAGAAAGCAGGCCCATCACAAATTTCTAAATAAAATTTTTCATCTCGCAAAGTGTTTCTTTAACTCACAATTTTGCATAACGAGTAGTTGCCATCTACTTCGACCGTCAGACATAAAACCTAGCTGTTCTAAGGAGGTAAACTTTATGTCCGAAGTCCATAACATTTAGATTCGTAGCTAGCTTTCAGTTTCCCATAAGAGAACAATTCTGCAAAACAACAGTATATTTAAAATTAAGAACCATTTACTACGCATAAGTAATAAAATTGCGTTAATTATTTATTATAACTAGTTTTAAAATGCCAACAGGTCTAAAAAATACGGCATTAACTCCATTCACTCCCACGATACAGTTACTGAAGTAGCAAACAAATTAAATAATTAAATGACAACAACCACTCCTGCAACTGTTTCTTCGAACAGTAAAGGAGCTCTTTTGAACAGCAGGTCAATGAAAATTGTTTAGTATTATGGGCAGACAGACGAAAAATGTACCAACACGCGTTGCAAATATGTCAATATAAAACAAATAATTTTAAAAAAAAATTGTTTTTTATTGCATTTTATTAGAAGGCTTGTGTTTACCTACATTTTGCATCGCAAATACATGAAAAATACAGCACTTAATATCGTAAAACTAAAATTTGCTACAGTTTCACATTATTATCTGCTGGAAGCAAGTTGGACTTCAGGGACCTTTGCATTATCGAGTACACCTAATGATATTTAATCGACTGCTCATTCGAAAGTAATAATTTTCCCACCCCGCACGGACACTCGGGATTTTGGTCCACAACGAGTCCAGAAGTACTCGTTAACCGTAACAACTAACGAGATCACTCTCGTTTATCGCAGAGGGTGAACAGGTGCATTATTTCTATCACATCGACAGACTGGCCCAATATTAGCATCGAGTTCTTAACCAAGTAGCTTGGACCCTACTGCAATCAGGAGAAATAATTTCCTGCTGCCTTATCTCTTCAACCTTGAGACCTAAAACTCCTTTCACAGTGTCATGTTTTCTTCTTCAGATATATTTGACAATACAATTTGAAGACTATACATGGTCATCAAACTTGCCCATCAAACAAAGTTGGTGAAAAATCGTGAATATGTTTGAAAAATCTGATACACTCCCAAAGTTTCTTATTTGACGAACCTGCCTGATTATCATTTAAACTTAATTTACAAAGTGAGATACTGCTGTGGTTACCATTTAGTCCTTTACAGAAGGGAATATAAATAATTTTTTGCTTTATTTTCACTTCTAAATTAAGGTTTTTTATTCCATGTATAATTGCTATTTTCTGCGTGATAGTGCCTATTATTTTTTAATATAATTGTCCAGTGTGCACTTCCAATAGCATGCATATCTTCACCGGTGTTATATAAATTAACTATTTGCGGAACCTTATTTCGTTTCTAGTTACTGGTCGCCATTTTAAAGTTTTGTGGGGTAGGAAACGACCGGTTCTGATGTGCACGATTCTGATTGGCTGAACTTATCAAACATAAAATACATTTCAGAACGGGTCTCATATGCACAATGTTTGTTGGAAATAGGAGCCACGCTTCTTTTTTTGAGACAAACATGACGGCGGGAACGGCGTTTCGGTGAGGGGGGTCGGGCGGTCTTGAGATCTGAGTAAAGTGAAGCGAGGTGGATGTGAAGCAGAGCCTGAATGTAAGGGCGGAGGAAACGGGAGATCCTCGAGAAACCACACTGACCAGCGGCATCGTCCAGCACTATCCCCACGTGTAATCCAGAAGTGACCCCGCCGGGAACCAATCCCAGTTCGCCTTGGCGGGAGGCTAGCGATATAGCGGCCCCTGAAGTTTAATGGAAAAACTTGAGTGTGACAAGCGATTAACACGAAATCATTGAGGTTACAGTTATTCCAGTCTTGTCGATCAGGGAGGATGTAAAAGCACGCGGTGCATTGGCTCCTCTGCTGTAACAATCATAGATGAAGTTGGTGTGTGGGAGCTGCTTGCGATGGAAAGCACGAATATATTACTATAGGATAATAAAATAGTCGTTAAAACACAGACATCGCTGTTTAGAAATTATCGACAATTTAACACACCTTAAACCCGGACAAAGGTATGAGGTGTTGTATTGTTTAGGCAACTTGCTTCACAGCACGGCGAGCGTGGAGGACTTTGGCGTTGTATTTTATCGGGGTGCTTCGTCTTTGTTCCAACTCATTCTTACTTCACCCCCATCAGCGCTAGTTGACCAATTTTTCTCTCGCCCTCTCTCTCATTCACACTCATCCACCACCCAAAAAAATGACCCCGACGACGTGCTGAATAAATGTAAAATACATACAAAACGAAGTCTGTGTAATTGTTGTGATTCGCGTAGGCGTTACCGCAGCATCCAGCTTGTGAAGCCACACTACCTCTTGTATTTTTCATACTGACTGGTGCCAAAGTTAGAGGTTTAATTGCAAGGGTGAAAAAAAAAAAAGTACAACAGTTCGATNACGACGTGCTGATTAAATGTAAAATACATACAAAACGAAGTCTGTGTAATTGTTGTGATTCGAATAGGCGTTACTACAGCATCCAGTTGTGAAGCCACACTACCTCTTGTATTTTTCATACTGCCTGGTGCCAAAGTTAGAGGTGCAATTGCAAGGGTGAAAAAAAATGTACAACAGTTCGAAGTACATCTAGCCGTATAGCTGGTTTCCTGTTGACAAAGCACTTCGGTAACCAACTTAAAAACGATCCTTCCTCTTGTATGCTGTTCACAGTTAATTAATCCCTTTTGAAATCAACGTTTACAAAGTCACTGCCCCTATCTGCACGCAGATTAATGGGTACACTGGCTGGCATGCGCCCAGTAAAGTTGCTGACGACGGAAGGAAAGTAATTCCATGTCTTAACGTTGAATTAAACGTATTAGATAAATATTCGCGAATACCGAAATAATTTATTTTGCGTTTTGTTTTTTTTTTAATTCATGTATGTCTAAGAATTAGCATGTTTCCAAAATTTTACATTTCTAATAATCCCGCAGTTTTACTTGAGTAACGCAGGTCCATGGCAATGTTAATTTTACGTATTTTACGTATTTTACGTATAATGTGCATACGAGCAGTCCTTAAGCAGGGCTTTCAAAAGTGCCCAGCTTACGACGAACAGCGTATAATAGGTTATGGTACAACGAAAACACTGACTGTAGAATTAGCAGTAATATTGGCAGTGAATTAAAGAAGTTGTGCCTCATTAAGAGTGTAATTTTAAACTGTACTGAAATTATTTTCTAAGGACCTGCATTACCACGTCCAAATAAAACTGGCGGATTACTTATAATCTAAGTAGGCTGTCTACGGTCTGTAGCCTGTGTGTGTTATTTACGACTTCTGGATTGAATTCAAATATATTTTGCAGTATTAGATATCGCCGACGATATTTGGTTAGTATTCTCACACACCGGTAATATAATTCTTGTTAATTGTTCATTGAGGTTCTTGAGATTGGTGAACCGAATTGTGTTTTTAGTTTATTGGGGTGTGCTGATTATTATTATGTTTCTGACAGTACGCGCATAACTTACATATTTTTATTAACTATCAATATCCACGATAAAATGTACCTCTACATATTCCTTTGAAATGGCATGATTAAAAGTAACCATGCGAGTGCATTATGCAAATTATTATTTAAAGGACGGCCTGAATTTTTATCGTTCTTGCTCTGTGAAGCAAGGAATCAAACAATGTGTCGTCATCTCCTTGCCACCATTTCTGTTTCCATTTATCAANGTTCTTGCTCTGTGAAGCAAGGAATCAAACAATGTGTCGTCATCTCCTTGCCACCATTTCTGTTTCCATTTATCAATTTAATGTGAATAATTTGAAGGTCAGAGCACCGAATACCTTATTCTACGGATGAGCTGCAATATAACTACTTTGCAGAAGATTTAATTGAAATTTCGTAGCTATCGAGATAATTAATTTTATCCTGAACTTTTATTAGGGTCAGTAATGCAGGCTCATGGATAAAAATGTCCTAATCGTTAGATATTTATGTTTGCAACACAATGAGGGTGTCACATTTAAACCGAAGAATATCAGTTTTTATGTTATTAACTTCTATAATTTTTACAGGGGCGGATTGATACAGAATGTGTTAAAAAGAGAATCTTATGGAGGCTTTTAGCAGTGTTAGGTTTGTGGGTTAAAAGCTGTTCATGGTAAATTGAGCACTTTGGAAAGCCCTGCTTAAAATCTTCTTGTGTGCTGTTACACTTGGCTCTCTTCGTTACGCAATCTTTCCCAACATGAGAGCCACGCACCTGCCAGAAACGAGGGCAGCGCGCTGTTTTTGGTGTGGTTTATGTGGCTTGTGTTCATATTATTTTAATTGGCTGTGTTGAGTTCATTTTTGTTGCCTGACTCTATTTCCTGAGGTGAGGGTGTCGCTGTAGACCGCTGTTGTAGCGTGAGTCTATACATTTCTACTTTTAACTCTCTTATCTGAGACTTAAAGTAAGTGTTTGACGTTCAAGTTGTGTTTTCAATGTTGTGTTTATATTTAAGTGAACCTACTTCAATTTGTTTGATTTTTTTTAATTTCCTTTGGAGTGTTATTTTTCATTACAATCAGTTTGTCAACTACTGATGGTGATAAAGAGTTCCACAAAATATATTTAATTTCATCTTCTGGCATATCCGGTTTCACTCTGTTAAACAAATAGAGAATTCCCTGTACATATATACAGCCGACGATACTTGTGGGCCTTGTCGTTTGGCATACAACTGTCGTTTGTNATAGAGAATTCCCTGTACATATATACAGCCGACGATACTTGTGGGCCTTGTCGTTTGGCATACAACTGTCGTTTGTTTTTTGTAATGTTTTCGTCAGTTGCAAAATTTTTTGTTAGTTTTTGTTCAACACACTGCCATGTAAGGAATTGTGGCTGTGTTGTCTTAACAACTTTCTCGTAAACATGTTTTGCAGCTCCTGGCAGATGTAATGCTAATCTCTTAATTTTTGTGTTGTCTGCCCAATCGTTTATTCGGACGCATGTGTTATAGTGTTTCAGAAATTCTAAAATATCTTCGTCGGGCTCCCATTGTATTTTTATATTTGCACGGGCTGTTGCACTACAATGTTTAACTGCGGTGATACATCCATGGCTAAGTTTGTTTGAGTGTGTGTCTTTTCCATTGGCTTTATAGTTTGTGTTGTATTTTCTGGGTTGGCCGCCTCTACTACTGGTATGTTAACGTTCTGATACAGAAGGCTAGGAAAGGCCTGTATTGGTATTTCGTAATCCGTATTTTCATTATACTCGACCTGTGTGTGTATTGTATTAGTTCTAAACTGTAATGTTATTCTCTGGTGAGTGGCCTCTGTAGCTACTCAGCACTACTACTCCCAGGTTCCGTGACCGTAATATTTTCTAGGCTATGTTGGCTATTTGAAGGTATAGGGTTCGCTGATATGTGGTTAAATAATCGCCTTACCGCTGTGTATGTGTTAGGCGTGTTGTCCATTTAACTGGCTTATTATGGGCTCTATGTAAAGGTGTACCACTTTGTTACGAATTGTAGCTGTCAGTCCCTCCTAGCGAAACTATGCATGCTGACTAACACACTATATAAGCATCGGTAACATGCAGACCAAACAGAATGAAAAGTAGGAAATATATCCATACAACTAAAAGATTATAAATGCATAGCACACAGAATGAATATTAGGAATAATATTCAACGGTTGCAGAGGCGTAAACGATACATAAAATTACTTGTTAAGTAAGGAAAAAATAAAGTTATGGAGTAATGCTAAGTTGGGTTCATTACATATTTCTAATTCGGACTGTAACTAAATTTATCCTTTATGCCAAATGTGGGTGGGGTATAAAATGTTGTGGATGGGGGAGGGGGTATAACATGTGGGGTAGTTGGTAGAGTAACTCACTCAGTAGCGAGAGGTGGTGGGCACTAGGCGCATATGTTTCCCCTTTTTAAGGTCGATAGGCTAAGTAAGAGGGCGTTGAGATATGAACTAGGAAGAGAGTTAAATATACCAGTTAAAGATAATTACAAGTTAATGAGGTTTTAAAATAAAGATCAAGTTATTTAAACATTCGTGGCCTGGATCAACAGAGAGTCAGAGAGTAAGGGCTAGGGGAAAGTCCGAGGAAGGATAATAAGGAGAAGGGTCTTACCTGAACTCGAACACGCGTCCGCCTCGCTCACCGTCCAGGGAAGGAGGAAGACGTCCAGCCCACTGGTCTCCCGCCGACTGCGACTTCCCGTAGTTCGGAGTCCTGTCCACTCTTCTCGCCCCTATCCTTCTCTTGCTTCGCCCCTTAATTATGATTGGTTGTGGCGTGGTTGGCAGGTGGAGTTTAATTTAGGATTGCTGATACCCTTTTGTCACTATGACTAGTCAGACGGACCCACATTTTAGTCCTACCTCGGCGGATTGTCCAGCTTGTTTAGACTTTCGCCATTTCAACTCTGCTTTGGAAAATGTTTTATAAAACAGCGTGCTGCCCTCTATCCGTGCCGGTGCGTAACTTTCCTGTTGGGCAAGTTTGCGTAACGAAGAGAGCCAGGTGTAACAATGCTCATTGTGTATTCTTCCATCATATGTAAAATTAACATTACCTCGGGCCCTATCACTTTTTTCATGCGTTAGTCATTTGAAACTGTGAAATTATTAGTAAAGTAAATGTTTTACATATTTACTAGTCCTTACACTTAAACGCATAAACAAATTATAATAATGAATTTAAGTATTTACAAATGTTTAGCTTACACTTATAATTAAACGCCAATACATGGAACTACATTCCATCCATCGTTAACAACTTAACTGGGTGCAGCGATCGTTAGTGAGCTTCCTTAGGAAAATGTCCAACATGCCACGAAGACCTAAAGAAGGAAAATATACTGGCCAAGGAAGATATTCCGTAATATTGGTCATGCACCAGTATACTTCTGTATGTTGCGCGCTTAGCCCTAAAGGTACCAGGCGGCGCGCGTTTAAATATTTCCATGTTAAACTATCCTTCCTAATGTTAAGAAAATCGGGACCCGTGATAAAATGTTTTAATCAGTGCAAAAGTGATCAAAGTCCAAAGTTTTTTCTAATAAAAAAACTATTTTGCCATGCATCAAAATATATTTATATGTTGCGCGCCTGTCAGGTAACATTTTTCAAAAGTTGATTTCAAAAGTGCTGAGATGAACGTGAACAGCCTATATCTTATAATAAAGACGCAGTGAAAGCGCGGCGTGTTGCAATGCGGAGGACAGGGATGTCCCGCGGCTACGGGCCACTCTTACTCCCATACATCAGCTGGTTTTTTTCGGGGCCAGACGAGAGCACGCCCGCGGCCATCGTGTCGCTATCACGGCCCACATCCGTCCATCCTACTAGAGCTCGAGGACGTGACCGGAGCGGCAAATAAACAACACGTCCCGTGAACAACGCCTCGGGATTCCAGCAGCGGGAGCTGCGGTTGTGGCCGAAGTCAGTACCATGTGCCCTCGTTCACTTTCCCATTGGCCCGCGTTTTCTTGGCTTCCCGGCTGTAGCCGCGTCACTGTCGTGTCTCGTCCCCATGTTTCGGAAGACATTGCAGCCTACATCTTCAGTCCAATCGCTGTTTCTTACAACTTTTCTGAAGCTCTGATAAAGTTCTCCTTTCAAACTATTCCTCCGCCTCGTGGAAACAAAGCTTGACCAACTGTAGAAAATTAGACCAAAGGAACAACGCAACGCGTTCGTGAGCACTCAGTTTAATAATATTCTTCATGAGAAATATCTATCTCTACTTTAATCATATTAATTACAAAGAAAATAATATAATTTACAAATAACATACAAGTAAAAGTTTAATAAAATCAATACGAAGATAATTTTACGTTTACAGAAGCATAAGACGGTTGTGATTCATGACGTATTTAGGAAATAACCAAATGCGTCATAATCAGAATGATTTTCAAAGGTTTGATTCAAAAAGTGAGAAGAAACCGCGAATAAACTAAAAAAAGGAGCAGTAGTGCCGTTTACCTGCTACTGTTACCTGCTACTGTTACCTGCTACGTTACCCTGAACTTGGAGGTTGCAATGTCCTTCGAAACATAGGACCTACACACGACTGTGACACAGCTACAACCCTGAAGCTTTTCGAAAAGAGTTCATTTAAATATTTATTTTACATTTTTGAAACTGAGTTTAAACATAATTTGTCAATTACTAGCATACTTTAGTAAATAACTAATGATATGCTAAATAACGTTTTAATAACATTAACGCTCTTTAGCAAAATATTGTAAAAGGCGAGAATAAAATAAACTAACTGTATGTGTTTATTTTAGTTGCCAGAATTATTAAAAGCTCATTTCTTTAAGCAACAAAACATTTTTACACACGTAATAATTACTCAGCAAAACGAAGAGAATTTAAACATGCTATTAAGTATTTATAAATTTCAGTAGGTTTTGGCTGTTTTTATATAGTAAGCTGTCACTGTAAAAACCTACCTTAAAATAATGAAAATCAAGGGTTAGAAAAACTGATCATGAGGCACTTAACACTTCATATTTAATTTTACTACATCTAAGTTATAAACATGCAGCTGACATCGTGGAATTATAATAATTATACATACAATATAATTAATATGATGAGCTAAGACGGGGAATATGAACATCGAGCATGGCCCATTATTGAAACTAAAGACTTCAATACAATGTTTATCCCTCAATGCTGCGATATATATATATATATATATATATATATATATATATATATATCTAAAATTTTACCCAGTCAGTAGGACAGACAGTTACCCTTTAATAAACATTTCAAACGTTGGCTATTTTTTTACGTTTGAATTACACACCACGACGAATCAGATTCTTAATATCTTTATTGCAAGGCGAGAGTGCTACAGTTATACATCCGGAAGGCACTTTCCGATCCATCTCTTCGGATGGGTATCATAGGTGACTTCATATTTTCCACGGTTTGAGAGGAAAACACTGTGTGACAAGTCAGAAGGTCAGTTATTGAGATCTCTTTTGGAAAGCATACATACTACTTAAGTTCTAGTGCTGGGAGTTGACGATTACGTCTCCAAACACAAAAATCACCTCCGACTGCTGTTCAGTCATACTCGTTCAGATAATCTGCAATAGTGACTCAGCCGAGATAGATACATAGATTCTAGATAGGCAAGATGAAGAGTTCCTTCTCCGGTCCGAACAATGGTGTCCAATCACATCCTTTAAAATGAATGTTGTTGTATCTCTGGAAGGAAGGACTGCTGAATACAGCCTGAACTTAATGGCCCGCCTACCTGGGGCTTGAACTGCCTTGCAGAGGGTTTAGAAATGCCTGTTTCTCCACAAAACTATTAAACATGCGTCCAATGTACTGGCCTACGAAGAGAACACACATTTCAGTTGAGGGTTGTTGAGTGCTTTCAAGACATCACGCACATTACAAACACCATTTCAGAGTACTCCAAAATTGATTTAAAAAACTGTTTTTCAAAGCGCTGTGCCCATAAAATACTTCCAAAACCACTCAAAGGGCCTACACTGAATCTTCCTGCAGACTTTCCACCCATAAAATAACAGGGTTCCACTAAAAGTCCCATAGGTACACGCAGCACGACGAGAGCACTGTACGCAAGTCAAGAGCCTCGCGCTTAGCGGTGATGGCGCACTAAGTGCGCGTGGTAGTATCGCCCTTATCGCTCCCGCGCTTTCCCAGATAGACGGCAGCCTTAAAGCTGATCCTCATGACTTTACAGCGTGTCTGAGGTTAGAGAAAGCGGACACAGGTAAATTGTAATTACTTTAATTTTACTGTTTATTCAGATGTGATTATGAAAGTGTAAATAAACCATACAACTGCAGAAGTATGCGAAACAAATGTTCGTGTGAAGCTCTTCCTCTAAGAGATACCCATGCTTCGTGCAAAAACAGCACCGCCCTATAACAAAAGTCCCGAATTATCCCGAGTACATCCGAAGTGTTAACCACAATTGCGGAGGGCTGGAAAAAGTAATCCATAATATGGATATTGGAAAAAAATGTTTTCTCGCTTGAATTTAACACGAAATTTCAACATATTTAATAAAGGGAAGGAAAAAATATTTTATGGCAATCAAAGATGAAAATTGTGTGTTTGAAGTGTACTGATTTCTTAAAATCTTTTTGTTTTCTTTGCGAAGTGTGCTAAAGTAAGATTATTGTCTCAGTATTTATTTTATAATTCAATACACATTTTTAATTATCATCATTCAGTGTATATGTAAATTATTAAAAACAATAAAGGTTTGTTCTGAAAGTGATTCACCTGAAATCCTAGGTTAGCTTATTATGGTGGTTATATTAGGTTTACTTCCATTGGTTATTTAAGATATTTTAAGCATTACTACTGTGATTCACCTAGAAATACTAGGTTAGATCTTGCAAACACCTCTTTGGGTAAAATGCGAGAAATACCTTCTTTCACCACATTTGTGTTCTACACATACATATGTCTGTAGTAAAACCGATGGCATGCATCACTATTAACAATAAATTTGAAGAACTCTCTTCTACGTTTCGATCATATTAACATTTCCGGTCATGAGAGGAAAAAATAGAATGAAACGTAATGAGCCATACAAAACAATTATCTGAGAAAATTGTGTAGAGCTTGGCACGCGTGTCAGACTAGTTACTTGTACATATGTGAAATAACAATTACCTCCTTCTCTGAGCGACACTATTGCATTAAATACATCTAGTGGCAAAACAATCTCTCTCGCCTTTGTAAGCATAACTGAAACCAAATGTTTTAACGATACTATTTTATTTATGTCAAATTTTTCAGATCCAAGAAATTTTTACATTTCCTTGGCTCTTCAAAACTCAGTTATGTTGTTCATTTTTGTTCATTATTATATTAGTACCATTCAGCATTATTTCAATTTTCAAATATTGAAGCCTATGTTTTGTCTGTTCAGAGCAATCATCTTCCGGTGTTCGTATATTCGTCAGCACAAGTACGGTCTATGTTACGTTTGTTAAAATTTATCTTCTAATAAAGACATCTGGGGGTGATGGGATGATTGATGTTTAATTTGATTAGGTATGATTTTCTTGGTAAATGACGTTTCAATGAAGACGCTGCCTATTAATTTTCTTATGCGAGATGAGTAAAAACACTTAAATTACACATGCGTATTTAATTACTTATCGTGTCAAGACAGATCATATAATATTATTCAGGCATATTGACCGTAGTAAAATGCATATATGCTGTTACAGGTATTACATTGTTTTTATCATCTCCGTCAGACTGTGAAGCAAATGGACTACGTCTGCCAGGGGTGTCAGAAAGTTGTGGAATTTAGGGAGGGGAGCATTACTAAGATAGTAACGTTCACACTGGTATAAGTATTTTGTGTCAAAATGTGCAAATAGGAAGTAATGTGTGCGTGTGTGTGTAAATACAGCCATAGCTGATAGCAAAACAAACTTTGGGGAAGGGTTAAATTTTCAGCACCAGGGGAGCCAATTCTCTACAAGACCTCGTCCACCCCCGCCCCCTCCCTTAACATGAAATGGTTCGGACTCTCCTAGTGTCTGCCGTCTCCACCACAGTTAGTTATTTAGAGCTTCGACTGCGGTGGATGCAATCTCCCTGCTGGCACACTTCTAGCCTGCTAATTAGTGGCTGTCACTGAAACTCTTCAGTAAGAGCTTTCTCTCGGTCCTGTGGCAGAGCGAATTTAGTAGAAAGTCTTCGTATTATAGCGCCGTGTGCTGCGTCAGGTGCTGAGGTCACTGAAGCTGTTGGCGCGAGGAGATGGACCGAAACATCTCCAGTTTCATTGGAAAACGTTTCAAAACGCCAAAAGGGGCCACGGTGGCACAGCGGCTAGAGAGCTTGCCTCCCACAAAGGTGAACCTGCTTTGAATCCCAACAGGGTCACTCCCGGATTGTCGCACGTTTTAATCGTGCCAGACGATGCCACTGGTCTGCGGGTTTTCTCGGGGATATCCCGTTTCCCACGCCCTTGCATTCCGGCGCTGCTCTATACTTACCTCGCTTCATCCTCATCGACTCTCAAGACCTCGCTGTTAAGAATCGCCCTAACTGTTCCACTACACTCAAGCAGCATAGGGTGCAACTGAACACACAACACGATGTACGGCTTGTTATGCTAAAACTTCCATGTTAACTTTCCCTTTAATAGCCTTTTCCTCGACTGGATCATATTAAAATTTGTGTTAAATTTTTTATTGTATTTTATTTGCATTAGAAAACCATTCCTATGTCAAATGAATGAAGTACAATTATTTTGTCAGAAAAGTAAATATTACCAACAATGAGAGACAATGACGGCCGGGAGTAAAATCAATTCCGCGCCCTGAGTACTTGGCCTTCACCACTTCCTGAATCCTAACGTTCTAACTACCGCTCTTCTTTTACATGTCTGGATGTGATTCATATTGCGGGTATTCAGTACAATTTAACCATAAACTGCCAAATTTTCTTTTTAGCAATATATACATATTTAGCACACGGAAACTGCTTTGCAAGACTTGAGAGCTTGTCTAAGTTACATTTTGTTCTTATTCTATGCTTTAAAATTTAAATATAGTGGTTTTCTTTTACGATGTTATCGCTGTTCACTAGTATCCGCCATTTTACACCGGCAAGTCAGTGTGAACTTGTGTTTTCTGGATATTACTTTAATGTCGGTATAACACGAAATATTTTGTTCTTCCTGTTATTTTTAGCGTAATACAATATTTGCTTACGACTACGTTACTTAGAATCTTTGTAAACCTTAAAACTACAACAGTATATTTGCAATATATATATAAGTGTTGTGTTCGTACGTTCGGACGCGTATAACTCCCGAAAAAATCAACCAATTTTCATTCTGTTTTTATAAACATTCCTTTCGTTCGCACGAGTGTTTGTACGCCTTTCTTTTTTATCTATATTGCCTGCAGAGGTACTAAAATCAGCAAAAAGCTCATATTTTACCATGATTTCGCGTCAGGAAGCGTCTTTGTTGACACCTGTCTCTTTTTACATTTCAGTTTATTGTTCTCAATGTTTTTTTCGATTTTTTTCAGAATGCCACGCGCAAGACCAAACATCGGAAAGGTGAACTGATAGATCACATATTTCCAAACATAGCAATGAACTATGTTGATCACAATTGGACAAGCGAGCGAGCAATACTTGCAGCAAAAAACAAAGATGTTTACGAAATAAACGACAGCATCCTTGAGACAATCCCAAGTGCACATGTCGCATACAAATCTGTGGATGTAACATTACACGAAAATGAAGCGGTAAATTATCCGCCAGAATTTCTAAATTCGCTTTTATGTTCCAGGATTGCCTCCACATATATTACAATTGAAAATAGGAGTGCCAGTCATTTTACTTCGTAACATCAATCCACCAAAACTTTGCAACGTCACAAGCCTTGCAATAAAAAAAATGAGGGGCAATACTATATAAGCTGCCATCTTCAAAAGGTGCTTCCAAAGAAGAAGATGTGCTTCTTCCCAGAATTCCATTTATTCCATCAGAAATTCCCTTTCACTTTAAAAGAACACAGTTTCCAGTCAGACTGGCATTTGTAATGACAATAAATAAAGCTCAAGGGAAGTTATTGCAAATGTGCGGAATAGATTTAGAAACAGAATGTTTTTCGCACGGCCAATTGTATGTGTCGTGTTATAGAGTAGGAAAACCAGCCAACTTATTCATACGCTCGGAAGATGGTAAAACTAAAAACATTGTATACAAACAAGTACTTCAATAATAAAGATTTTGAAAATACATATACTTCTTTCAATTAATTTCACAGAAATCAATAGAACCAAATTATTTTATGCCACAGCAACGCGTGGCAGGGTTAGCTAGTAGTAATATAAGACTTCGTAAATGGGTAAAATTATTGATTTTGTTACAGTATCATTAATTTTACTACAATATAAATGTTTAAACGAATGCCTCAGTAATAATTTTTTTTGCAACAACATTATACATTTTTCTGTGTATATTAAGCACGATTAATGTCATGTTCTAGCTATCGTCCATTTATTTTATACAACACGTCACATTTTAACACGTGACTGAATAATTACTTTTCTATAGGTCTACAAGAACTGGAAATTCATCTGGCTTCCCAGAAACACAAAAGATAAGTGCGCAAAATTATACCGTTATTCAGATGAAACAGCTAAAACAAATCGCCATTAATTAGGGATACGCTGGAGTCTCTTGAAATCATAAAAAAAATTTGTGATGTTTTCTGCTGGCAATACAAAGCACTTATTCTGACGGTATCCGGCGAGCTGAGAGTGAACATGTTTTCAGCAAATTGAAACGCGGTTAATGACAATGCACTTTTTTTTAAGGTTTTCAAGCCCACATTCTACGCAATGCAGTTCACTTTGAGTGTTGGATTGGAATGTACTTTTATGTAATTTTCTCAAAAGTTGTATAATTACTTTTCTACGTAGACAGTATGAACATATTAATTCAAAGAATATCGTAATTTCATAGACATAAACTTAATTTAACATTCTTAGANACGTAGACAGTATGAACATATTAATTCAAAGAATATCGTAATTTCATAGACATAAACTTAATTTAACATTCTTAGACTTAACCTATTAGTAAATTCTTTGTCACAGTAAAACCATACGGTTGTATCTGTTCCCTGCAACTAAAACAAAAATCAAAGAGGACAGCTCATTTATGTGTCAAATTTTCCTTATTTATATGTATGTATATATATATATATATACACACACACACATATGTACAGATTGAGGGAAGGCGTAACCGTTTCATTCTCTCTCTCTTTNTATATATATATATATACACACACACACATATGTACAGATTGAGGGAAGGCGTAACCGTTTCATTCTCTCTCTCTTTTTCAAGATAAAATAAAATATCTTAAATGTGAAAAAATATGGAATGTTGAAATGGTTGGATTTTTAAAATGTATGTTCACTCCAAAGAACGGATCATAAATGTATTTAATTCCCTAAAACAAATCAAATAATGCTTAGAGCGAGGGAGGCTGTATTTTCTTATGAAGTGTACGATTTGGTTAGAGGCTGTTCCAGTGTATGATGAAAAATTTAAATGTTTAGATAAACGGAGTGTGCAATTCTCAGACTTGTAATGTTTTAATTAGATGATTTTAAGCTGTAAAATGTGATTAACAACGTTCAACGGTGCATTAAGTTTTTTTGTTACCCAAAGGGCATTATCACATGTTGTGACCGAGTATTTAATAAGAACTCACAAATATTTCTTCCCTTGAAAATATGTCTTGTAGCGATGAATCGCAGCACCAGCGATGTTTTATACAAGCCAGTTGTATGGCAAGCGACAATTGCTATACCGACACACAAGGTCATAGCTGATATTCTCCACATCGACGGAACTGCGAAGGTGTCGATGGAAGCGCTACACGTGTACTTTCCTTCAACCTCTGGTGGATACAAGCTCCTTTGCTCGAGGCGGTGAAGGTGGGCGAGTAGCGGAACTTGGCAGGAAATGCACGCCAGGAACTAACAGCCTGTCATTGTCCTGGACGCGGATACAATTACCCGCAGTCACGATAGACGATCGTCACAACCTGGTGGCTGAGACGTCGGAGGCTCTCATTGCCTTCCACGTGCTTCCCTCTACAACTCAACAAACACTAACCAAGCATGCAAGCATCATATACAGGGATGGACAAAATAATATGAACACCATGCAAAATACTACATTTTGTTGCATGTTGGCAACNCAAGCATCATATACAGGGATGGACAAAATAATATGAACACCATGCAAAATACTACATTTTGTTGCATGTTGGCAACACTGCTTCCGTGTAAATAATGCGACGCGTATGTACTGCACTTTACGTGCCAAGTCTTGTAGGTTATATTTCAGTGTATTATACGCTTTGTTCTGCGACGGTTAAAACAAGCGATGGATGAAATGTGTGATCTCTAAAATTTCAAAAGAGGGAAAATCGTTGGTGCTCGGTTAGCGGGAGCGTCTGTGAGGAAAACAGCAGAATTGTTTAACGTTTCACGAGCGACAGTTTCCACGGTGATGACAGCATACACAAAACATAGTAAAAAATCATCGGCGAAGAGGAATAGTGGGCGAAACCCAAAGTTAACTGACAGATACCGACGAATATTAAAAAGAATTGTGGCCAGACAACATAAAACTACCGTGGCAAAAGTGACAGCAGAACTCAACACTCACTTAAGTAATACTGTTTCGACAAAAATAGTACGGCGGGAACTCCGCAAAGCAACATTCATGGAAGGGCTGCAATTGTGAAATCCTTTATAACGGAAGCCAACGCTAAGCTGCGAAAGAAGTGGTGCCACGATCATAAAACCTGGACACTTAAGAATGTGGTAGGGTCCGACGAATCATCGTTTAGATTGTTTCCTACAAACGGCCGGGTTTATGCATGGAGAACCCCAAAAGAAGCCTACGATCCGGACTGCCTGCTTCCTACAGTCAAGCATGGGGGAGGTTCCGTTATGCTTTGGGCGGCTATATCGTGGTATTCAGCTGGTCATCTCATCCACATCACTGGCCGGATTACTTCGAATGAATATCTTGACATCCTCAATGATGATTTTTTTTTATGACTAGCATATTGCTGCCAGACACTGCCATATTCCAAGATGGTAATGCGCCCATACACACAGCC